>SSNR01000280.1:639768-749376 GCA_006937965.1 Callopanchax toddi
TGGTGTAGGTTTTTGGTGTCTGGTTTCTGGTGTAGGTTTTTGGTGTCTGGTTTCTGGTGTAGGTTTTTGGTGTCTGGTTTTTAGTGTAGGTTTTTGGTGTCTGGTTTCTGGTGTAGGTTTTTGGTGTCTGGTTTCTGGTGTAGGTTTTTGGTGTCTGGTTTTTGGTGTAGGTTTTTGGTGTAGGTTTCTGGTGTAGGTTTTTGGTGTAGGTTTCTGGTGTAGGTTTTAGGTGTAGGTTTCTGGTGTAGGTTTCTGGTGTAGGTTTTTGGTGTCTGGTTTCTGGTGTAGGTTTTCGGTGTCTGGTTTCTGGTGTAGGTTTTTGGTGTCTGGTTTCTGGTGTAGGTTTTTGGTGTAGGTTTTTGGTGTAGGTTTCTGGTGTAGGTTTTAGGTGTAGGTTTCTGGTGTAGGTTTCTGGTGTAGGTTTTTGATGTCTGGTTTTTGGTGTCTGGTTTCTGGTGTAGGTTTTTGGTGTCTGGTTTCTGGTGTAGGTTTTTGGTGTCTGGTTTCTGGTGTAGGTTTTTGGTGTCTGGTTTCTGGTGTAGGTTTTTGGTGTCTGGTTTCTGGTGTAGGTTTTTGGTGTAGGTTTCTGGTGTAGGTTTTTGGTGTATGTTTCTGGTGTAGGTTTTTGGTGTAGGTTTTTGGTGTCTGGTTTCTGGTGTAGGTTTTTGGTGTCTGGTTTCTGGTGTAGGTTTTTGGTGTCTGGTATCTGGTGTAGGTTTTTGGTGTCTGGTTTTTGGTGTAGGTTTTTTGTGTCAGGTTTTTGGTGTTTGGTTTTTGTTGTCTAGTTTTTCGTGTCTGGCGACCTGTCCAGGGTTTCCCCTGCCTCTCGCCCCTTGACCGCTGGAGATAGGCACCAGCTGCCCCGCGACCCTCTGTGGAGGATTAAGCGGCTACAGAAGATGGATGGATGGATGGATGGTTTTTGGTGTAGGTTTTTGGTGTTTGGTTTTTGGTGTAGGTTTTTGGTGTTTTGGTTTCAGGTGTCTGGTTTCTGGTCTCTGGTTTTTGGTGTAGGTTTTTGGTGTCTGGTTTCTGGTGTTTTGGTTTCAGGTGTCTGGTTTCTGGTGTAGGTTTTTGGTGTAGGTTTCTGGTGTAGGATTTTGGTGTCTGGTTTTTGGTGTAGGTTTCTGGTGTCTGGTTTTTGGTGTCTGGTTTTTGGTGTTTGGTATCTGGTGTAGGTCTTTGGTGTCTGGTGTTTGGTGTAGGTTTTTGGTGTAGGTTTCTGGTGTCTGGTTTTTGGTGTCTGGTTTTTGGTGTCTGGTATCTGGTGTAGGTCTTTGGTGTCTGGTTTTTGGTGTAGGTTTTTGGTGTCTGGTTTCTGGTGTTTGGTTTCTGGTGCCAGGTGTTCAGAACCACTTAGTCCCTTTTAAACAGGATGTCATGTGAGTGGTCCTCTCTTGTTCATCTTTGATGTAACCAACCCTCAGATGGCGAAGGCAGACCAGCGTTATGGCCAGCGAGATGGGTCGGACCAGAACTTTGACTACATGTTCAAGCTGCTGATCATTGGGAACAGCAGCGTGGGGAAGACGTCCTTCCTGTTCCGTTACGCTGATGACTCCTTCAGCAACTCTTTCGTCAGCACCGTCGGCATCGACTTCAAGGTGAAGACTGTGTACCGCAATGACAAGAGGATCAAGCTGCAGATCTGGGTGAGGATGTGGTGGGGTTACATTTTAGACTATTTAATTCTGTCTCTTAACCTAAACTAAGTTGGGTTTTTTTGCTCTATGAAGGTCTCTTCACGTTCTTCTTAGCCTGTATCCCTGTTTAAAGATGTTTTTTGGTCTATCAGTTTCACTAAACACATCATGGATAATACTTCATTGACGTCTGGGCAGGTTCTGGTTTAGTTCAAGAATGCTGTCATCCACCCTCTTCTAAAAAACACCCAGTCTAGATCCTTCTCTCCTGGGCAGTTATCGACCCATTTCTAAATTACCATTAATTACAAAGACTGAGAAAATTGTTGCTAAGCAGCTAGCAGCTTTGGATCAGCATTAGAGTGGTTTGATTCTAAGGTTTCTGATTGTACTTGTGGCTGTAATGGATTCTAACCCAGAACAAGACCTGGATAACAGCAGAGGATAAAAAATAGTTTTATTGATAAATGGAAGGCTGCTGGTGGATGTAATGTAGTTCTAGCAAGGATTCCAGCCAGGGAGGATAACTGTGAGAGGGGAGACCAAGACGACAGGTGAGTAACAAAAATCAAACTTCTTATAAAGTTCTCACAGTAGGAGAAGTTCACAGAGTCCATAATCCACTAGGCTGAGTCAGAGGAGTGGTCCGGTTCAGTAATGAGGCAGGCAGGGCTAATCCAAAATCCGTGGTGAGTTCAGGGTCTGAGGGGCAGAAGGGGAGTCAGTCAGGAGAATCCAAACATGATCCAGCAGGAAACAGGCAGAGGTGATAATAAAGAGGCAAAACAAGGTCTGGCACAAAAACAATAATCAGGCTGTGGACTGCTTGAAGGCTGTGACAGAAGACAACAGACAATCTCGTATAGACAGAACTGGGGCTTAAATAATAGGCCAAGGAATAGGTGAGAACAGTGAGAAATCAATGGGTGAGGGGGGTGGACAGCAGAAGCAAGGACAGAACACGATAGATATCAGGGATCCATGACAATGTCTTTCTTAAGCCACCTTTGTTTTGATGTACCTCATGGTTCTGCTTTGGGGCCTTTATTATTTCTGGTTTACATGCTCCCTCTGAGCATATGCTGTATCTTATCACTGCAGATAAATTCAGGTCTTTTTTTAAGTTTCAAGGGCAACTGAAACAGATTTTCCTACGTACGTGCTTAGACATTGTTAAAAACTGGACGACTAAACATTTTCTCCAACTTAATAAAAATAAAATGAAAATATTAGTTTCTTATGTCAGATAACCCAGGCCTGGACCAATCCACTATGGAGTTCTTTTGTGATTCTCATGTTTTATTTGACAAACTTTTGTGTTGGATGCCCTTCCTGCCATAAACCTCATCATTTATCCGGTCTGTGACCAGCTCACAGATGACACTCGCTTGTGCCCCCTATAGACTACATTGTGATATACCTGAATATAACGACCCTAAATATGCCAAACCTGGATATGTTTAACCTGGGCATGATTAACCTGAATTCTTTGCACATGGATATGTTGAACCTGAAAATAATTAATTAGAAAATGATGCACTTAGATATGATGAATCTGAATTCATTGAACATGGATAGGATTAACCTAGATATGTCGAACCTGTTCCTTTGCTGTTTTGAATCTGTCTTGTGTTTGTTTCCAGGACACAGCAGGTCAGGAGCGTTACCGTACTATAACCACAGCTTATTACCGCGGTGCCATGGGTTTTATTCTGATGTATGACATCACCAATGAGGAGTCGTTTAATGCTGTTCAGGACTGGTATGTGGTTTTTTGTGAGGTTGTGTACATCCTCCTTCTGGTTGAGGTGATACTCAGCTGTTGTGTTTTCAGGGCCACCCAGATCAAGACCTACTCTTGGGACAATGCTCAGGTGATCATGGTGGGGAACAAGTGTGACATGGATGAGGAGAGAGTCGTTCCTCCAGAGAAAGGAAAACACCTGGCTGATCAGCTAGGTAAGGTGATGCTCCAAAAACCTGTTGGTCAGCAAGAAAAAAAATCTGTTTTCTAGGGTCTAGCCTGGTCTAGCTGGGTCTTCTTGGGCCTAGTTGTATCTAGTCAGTTCTAGCTTTGTCTAGTTGGGTCTAGCTTTGTCTAGTTGGGTCTAGCTGGTTCTAGTTTGATCTAGCTGGTTTTAGTTAAAGATCTAGCTGGTTTTAGTTAAAGATCTAGCTATGTCCAACCTGGTCTAGCTGGTTCTCATTTTGTCTAGCTGTGTCTAGTTGGGTCTAGCTTGGTGAAGTTGGATTTAACTGTGTATAGATTGGTCTAGCTGTGTCTAGTTGGAGCTGGTTCTAGTTGGATCTAGCTGTTTCGAGCCTGGTCTAGTTTCTAGTTGGAGCTAGCTGTGTCTAGTTGGGTCTATCTGTGTCTAGTTGGTTCTAGGTGGGACCAGTTTGATCTAGATGTGTATAGTCCGCTCTAGCTGTGTCTAGTTGGATCTAGCTGGTTCTAATTGGATCTAGCTGGTTCTAGTTGGATATAGGTGGTTCTAGTTGGATATAGGTGGTTCTAGTTGGATATAGGTGGGTCTAGTTGGGTCTAGCTGTTTCTGGCCTGGTCTAGCTAGTTGGTCTAGTTGGAGCTGGTTGGGTCTAGCTGGTTCTAGTTGGATCTAGCTGTCTTTACTTGGATCTAGCTTGGTCTAGTTGGTTAGTTGGGTCTTGCTGTGTCTAGCCTGGTCTAACTGTGTCTACTTGGGTCTATGCCAGGTTTAGCCAGGGCTTACTGGGTCCAGCCAGGTCTAGCAGTGTCTAGCCTTTTCTAGCTGGGACTAGTGAAGTCTAGCTGTGTATATCCTGCTCTGGCTGTGTCTTGTCGAGTCTAGCTGGGTCTAGTTGGGTCTTGCTAGGTTTAGCCAGGTCTTGCTGGGTCTAGTTGAGTCTTACCAGGTTTAGCCAGGTCTTGCTGGGTCTAGTTGGGTCTTGCTAGGTTTAGCCAGGTCTTACTGGGTCTGGCCAGGTCTAGTAGTGTCTAGCCATTTCTACCTGGGTCTAGCCAAGTCTTGCTGGGTATAGCCAGGTCTAGTTGTGTCTAGCCAAGTCAAAAGCCAAACAACATAGGAGAGTGTTTAGCCAGAGACCTGTAAATCCTTACAGTCTGAGTCGTGTTAATTTCTAATGAAGATTTATACCAGATTTATACCATACCCTTAACAAGTAGCAGCATTATTTCCATACATTAAACACAGAGTTCAGAGTTGTGTTTAAAGGTTTTTCTGGACCAGATGAGTGGAAGCATTGCTTTTATTGGCTGTTCCACAGTTTTTCATACAGAGCTAGGAGCTCAAAGTCTTTAAACAGCTGGTGTGGCATTCTCTTTGCTCCTGCAGGATTTGAATACTATGAAGCGAGCGCCAAGGAGAACATCAATGTGCGGCAGGTCTTCGAGCGCCTGGTGGACATCATCTGTGTAAAGATGTCTGAACGTGTGGATGTGGAGGCCCCGGCAGCTCCTGGCTTAAAGCCCACCAGACTGACCGACAAGCCAGCCCAGCTACCTCAGAAGTGCTGCTGATCCTCTGTCTCCCCCACCCTAAACACCTCAATGTCTACTCTGACCTGGAGAAGAAAAACAGTCAGATGGACACCTCCCTCCCTCCCTCCCCCTCACTCTGCTTCATTTTGTGGGCCTTCGGTATTCACTCCTGCTAACATTGATAAAAACATCTGCTTTCTGAAACCAGCTAGCAGTCAACCCCACATCAGTGTGACATGTTTACAGAGTCCAAAGACCAGGCGACATTACCCGCCATGTGTTAGGGAAATAAAAACATTAACTGATCATATAACTGATCGGCTGGTCCCGCTTTTAGACAATTAATATAGTAGACAATCTCTGACGTGAACTAACAGCTGAATATATGGCTGGAAACCTCTCTCCATGTCTTGTATATGACGAATGCTGCTGGTCAGTTTGCTACATTACTTATAGTTTATGGGAATGTAGTCTGTAGCACCACCTGCTGATTCGTTTACCCACTTGAAATCAGTAGATTTATAAACCTGATAAGGGTTTTATTACAGCTGAGTGCTGTTTAGAGTCGGCTACATGCTGTTGATTAGGTAAAGACCCAGTGACAATGAAAAAACTATATTCGTCTTCTGCCATCCAAATATCCAGGTCATGAGGGCAGCACTCCCAGTATAGAAGCCCAGTCTTCTCCCCAGTCACCTCCACCAGCTCCTCCGATGGGAGGCTGGTCAGATGAACCACTTTAGCTGGCTTCTTTCCACATGGAAGAGCAGCAGTTCTACTCCGAGTCCCTCCTGGATGTCCCAGCTCTTGACCCCATCTCTAAGGCTGAGCTTGGTCACCTGGCAGAGTAAATCCATTTCAGACACTTGTATTCACAATCTGGTTCTTTCGTTCATTACCCAAAGCTCATGACCATAGGTGAAAATTGGAAGAAAGTTCTTCCGGTAAATCTAGAGCTTCTCTTTCTGGCTCAGCTCCCTCTACAATAGACCAGTTTAGTATCCTCATCACTGCAGATGCTGCCCTGATCCTCCTGTCCATCCCCCTCCTTCTCTCACTTGTGGACCATACCCCGAGATACATAGACTCTTCTACTTGAGGTAAGACCTCTCCCATGAGCTAAAATTGGTGATCCACCCTTTTCTGGTTGAGAGCCATGGTCTCAAATCTGGAGGTGTCGATCCCCATCCCAGCCAGTTCACATTCAGCTGCAAACCTCCCTAGCAAAAGATGAAGGTCGTGGCTTGATGAAGCAAGGAAGACCACATCATCTGCAAAATGCAGAGCTGAGATCAACCTGCCACCAAACTCGACACCATGGCTGCACTTAGAAATTCTGTCCATAAAGGTTCTGAACGAAGACGGTGACAAAGTTCAACCCTGGAGGAGCACAACCCTCATTGGGGACATGTCCAACTTACTGCCAGCTATGCAGACTGTACCAGGGGAGCATGGTACACACTCCTCCAGGTTGTAATGTCATTGCCCTTGTGAGTCCCTATCAGGACTTATTAGTCCCTATCCGGAGCACCAGTTAACACTTGTCCCAGGTAATCCCTGGTAGAAAGTCTACTAATGGGTAGACCAACAGGAAGTTTTTTTGGCCAAACTCCATCTTGCACAGAAGTCCGATAACAAAACAACACTTGGGTTCACAGTGGGTAGGCTATTCCTTTAGTGTGTGAGTGTTGAAGTTCCCCAGCAGGACTATGGAACCCCCAGTTGGAGGGCCATCAAGCACTCATACTAGGGACTCCAAACAGGGTGGGTACTCTGAGCTGCTATTTGGTGCATAAGCACAATCAACAGTCAAGACCCATTCCCCAACTGGACGGCGAAGGGAAGCTAACTTTTGTCCCCCAGGGTAAACCCCAAAATACAAGCAGAGAGTCCTGGAGCTAACCAAAAGCACCCTAGTCCTTTACCTCTCACCTACAGCAACTGCAGCAAATAAGAGAGTCCAACCCCCTCTCAAAGGCTTGGGTTCCAGAGCCAATGCTGTGTGTCGAGGTGAGTCCGACTATATCTAACGGATACCACTCGACCTCTTCAACAAGCTCCAGTTTCTTCCCCAGCACAGACTTGATGTTCCATGTTCCAATAGCCAGTTTTTGCGCCCAGGGATCAAACCTCCAAAGCTCCAACCTTGGTCTGCTTCTTAATCCACAAAGCACTGGACCCTTCATGCTCCTCCTGTACGTGGTGGCTCCACAGGTGGATGAGTCCATGTAACTGGTTCAGGCCCCATGTGTGAAAACCTGTTCACCAGGTGCTCGCTCATGGGCCCCAACCCCAAGTCTGGCTACAGGAAGCAACCCAGAAACCCTCTGGGCCTGGTATTCTGGTACTCTGTAGTTTTCCTCATGAAAAGTTTTCTGATCCACTCTTTGTCTCGGCCTTCACCTATGACCAGTTTACCATGGGAGACCCTACCAGGGGGGCAGTGGTAAGGTGTAGGTTAGTGGAAGAGTGTGACCTGCTAAACATCAGCTCATTGTTAACCTGTCACTCTGTATTTAAGAAAACAATCAGCTGCTGGATGTTGACCATTAAACTGACTGTTAAACCGTTCCTTTGTTCAACTTGATCAAACTGGTTCAGTGAAGTTCAGACCAGTCTACTTAGGTTCAGTAAAGACTGGTCCAGCTGGAACTACAGTATATTAGTCCAGTTTTCTTATCAATTCATCGGAGTCAAACCCAGTGGAAGTAATATTGCACTTCTCCAGTTTGATTCTAGCCTAACCTTCATCATTCCGGTTCACTCCAGATTAGCTGGTTATAGTCTGGATCTCAACTGGTCCAGTTCGGCCTGGATCCACCTGATTTACTCTGGTCCAGACCAGATCCATCTGAATTAGACCAGATTGACTGCCTTTTGATGACCAACACACACAGACTGCCGCATAGCCACACCCACTCCAAAGTAGAGCAGAGTGAGGAGGCTCCGCCCCTTTACAAGGTGTAGTCCCATAGCCCCCATTTCTGCAGTGTGTCCTACATGATCACGTTTGTGTGTGTGTGTTACATATGGTTATCACATTTATTGTGTGTTCAGTTCTAAGGATTGTTGTGTTTGTGTACATAGGTGTGTGATATTTTGAGGTGTGTGTTTCTGAAAGACGAGAACAAAAGTTGTGTTCATAAATAAGAGAAACTATATCCTGCCAAATTGTTGTGATGCGACCACAGCAAACATTAGGTGTTGAAAAATAAATATTGTGTTCATATGATTTTTATTTTTGAAGTGAATATTAAATGATAGTTAGAGCTGCTGTTGTCGGGTAGACCTTGTTTTGATGGACGGAATTATGTAAACTTGTTGTCCTACAGTTCACTCCAAATGGAGAAGCACAACGTGATTGTACAAAATATTGTGAATGTTTGTATATTATAGATGCAACTTAGTATAATAAAAGTCACAATCTTTAATCAGAGTCTGTCTCTGGCTCATCAGTACCAAGCCTCAGACCTTAAAGCGGCCAGCTGAAGTTCTGGATCCCGGAAGGACCTTCATGCATCTGAAGAGATAATACCTCATACAGTCGTAAAGGGGGTCGAATCAGCTATAAAGTGATCAAACAAAATCCTAATATCTATACATTTTGAATATTAATTTTGTCTGCTTTTAATTGGACCTGAAGATTCTTTGGTGTTCAGTGATCCCTTTGTTAATAAAATGAGAAAGTACTTGATATAAAAATCTGCTTTATTACTAAACTAAGGAATCATCAAATTACAATCAACAAACAACATAAATGTAAGTCTAAATTGCTTAAGAGAAATCTTTAGTTTCTTGAGAAATAGGTGTAAGTTATCCTAATGAAATTAAACCAGGCTTAGATCAATTTATCAACTACTATGGCTAATTAATTAATAATTAACAGTCTGGCGCCAGTCTTATTTTATAGCCAGGCGCTTACCCATAGCACGCTCCGACTTCTGGAGATCGAGGGTCCTTGTTGAAGTCGAGGCTCAAGGGTCAAAGGTGGTTCTTCCCAGAACTTTTGATGGGACTCCAGTGGTGACAGGTGACCTGACGTCACGCTGGCATTGGATCTCTCTTCTGTAGATAGAGTTCACCTCGGCTTTGATGATGGAGTGAAAAATTCCATTCTCACTCAGACACTTCCTTGATATTACATTTTAGCTATTTTCAAAAATACTGGTTTCTTAGAACTGGATAAAACTTGTTGGTAAAAAAGTTCTTTAATACTAATCATCTCATACAAACCAAAAGATGGAGGCTTCTTGTTGGCCTCGACGGGCCTAATCTGAAGGTAGCACAGTTGGCTCTTCGCAACAGGACCCAGATACCCAAACACGCATCATGGTTGGATGAGACACCGCCGTTAATGAAAAGTCACTCAGCCCCATCTGCTGCTTGTATCCAAAATATCCCACTTGCAGCTTCAGAGTGTCCAGTTTGGTGCCCTGAAGTCTCACAAAGTCACGCATCTCGTGAGAAGCAGTGACACTTTACAGCAATCCATGTTTCCACAGGACAGATGAGCTGAAGACACAGACATCATAGATATGAGCTAAGAGATCTATTGTATCGTGTTCATCATGGATGAGTCTCCCAAGAAACAGCTATTAATTAATCTGATGATTGAAAACACAGGCGCACAGCGAGGAGAGAGGGAACAGTTTGTTTTTATCACAGTGATTTAAAACGGACACTAGAGGGTGCTACAACAAGCCCAAACTGCCTAGTGTGCTTTTAAGAGCTCGCTGGAGGCGCAGAGCAGTTGTCCCACTAGGATGGTGGTTCTGTCCATGACTTCTCCAGGTTGGTGCACGTCGGGTGTTCACTACCAGCATCCTCAGCTCACCAACTGTCTGCTCCGCCTCAGAATGTGGAGCTTTTAGAGTAAAAATCCAGGGAAGAAAAACAGCAGAGATTGCGAAGGTGCAAACACTAAAATAAACCAACTGAGCTAAATAATAAAACCTCAGAAGGTAGAAGAGAGCAGGACACATATCAACATCTATGTTACGCCCAGCTAAAGCAGGAAGCACAGTTGTTTTTCATATCAGACCGTCGAACATCAGCCACACCTAGAGAATGAGTACTGGCAGAGTTTTATACTGTAAATCAACATCAACACTGGGGGTTCCAAACATACTTTCAGCTTTAGATAGAGAAGCTGACACACAGTTAAAACACAGATAGAAGGATAGACACATGCAGAACAGGAGGGCCATCACAGAAGATAGGAGCCAGATATTAGGACCACAGACACGTCATACTGACTAGGACAACAGAGAGCTGGGCTTCCTGAGCGGTGTTACTCATTACAAGGAGGAGGACCTCAGGGTGGGAACTATGGCTCACATAAACTGGTTTACAAATATCAATTTTGTGTCTTGTTATTATTGTTAGTATCATTCTGTAATAAAACTTTGTTAAACTTTACGGAAGCTCCTCCAACACTTAAAACCCTTACAGTACTATTAAAAACAGACTCCTAAGCTGCTAACGCAGGAGGAAAGCTGTACTTACAGTCTGCGCAAGGAGTCCTGAGCACAGCTGACCACAAACAACAACCAGTTGTTCACCCAAAAGAAAATACCAGAGGTTCAGCGAGAGGTGACATAGACTGAGGGTACCAATCTCCTGCCCATAAATAAGGTGCACTCAGCAGGTGATTGGTAGAACAATTTTCCCAGCTGCACATGATCATCCTGCTACATTCATATCCAAAGCAACTTACAAGTGAGAAGGTAACGAAGCAGTTACCATTTAGGCTCACAACAAACTACTCAGAGGGACAAACACAAGTGAATCTCTGCCAGAGGTCACTGGGGTCACAGAGGGAAAAGAGTACCAGCATAGAGTGAAGTGCACAAAGAGAGAACAGTAGAGTAGGGGAAGGGAGGAGCTAGTTTAGGAGATGTTCTCTGAAGAGCTGGGTCTTCAGGAGGTTCTTGAAGATGGACAGGGACGCCCCTGTTCTGGTATCTTGGTAGGTCATTCCACCATCGTGGAACGACACATGAGAAGAGTCTGGACTAGCTAGCTGATGATCCTTTGATGACCGGAGTGACCGAGCCGTGATGTAAGCCTTTGCATGAGGATTCAAATAAATGGGAGCCATTCCATTCAGGAAGTTCCCTTAGGAGGCGGCACTGAGGAGGCCGAGCAAGGAGATGGGGCCCTGGGGGACGGCGGCGCAGCCACCCAATGAGATGGGACCCCTCTGGAGGACGGTGAGGTGGCCTGACAGAGCCAGACTGGATGGAGGAGCTGGAACCGGGACTGGAAAGAGAAGGGACAGGAATGAGACTGGACAGTGGAGAAGCAGGAGCCGGGACTGGGCTGGATGGAGGAGAGCGGTCCGTACAGCAAGTCAGCCTTTCCAGTCCTATTCTATGAAGACCAACTGCTGCATGCGAACCACTTAAACTTGCTTGTGACCGTCCTTTAGAGCTGCTGCCAAAACCGGGGAGCCGCAAAACATGGCAATGATGGCTTCAGCCATTTGCAGCTTCACGTGAGGGCAGACTGGACCGGAGAAGACGAGTCGGGTGGCTTCGTCAATAAGCCGGCTCCGCTGTTGCTTGTCGTCTGTGAGTTCCTGGGGCTGGAAAAGGGCAGCAGGAGGCTGCTAGGGCTGTAGTGGCTGGGGGGTCCGTCGGGGCTGTAGTGGCTCAGCCGGGGTTCATTGGGGCTGTAGTGGCTCAGCGGGGGTTCGTCGGGGCTGTAGTGGCTCAGCTGGGGTTCGTTGGGGCTGTAGTGGCTCAGCAGGGGTTTGTTGGGGCTGTAGCGACTCAGCGGGGTTCGTCAGGGCAGTAGTGGCTCAGTGGGGTTTGTTGGGGCTGTAGTGGCTCAGTGGGGGTCCGTCGGGGCTGTAGCGGCTCAGCGGGGTTCGTTGGGGCTGTAGTGGCTCAGTGGGGGTCCGTCGGGGCTGTAGTGGCTCAGCGGGGTTCGTCGGGGCAGTAGTGGCTCAGCGGGGTTTGTTGGGGCTGTAGTGGCTCAGTGGGGGTCCGTCGGGGCTGTAGCGGCTCAGCTGGGTTTGTTGGGGCTGTAGCGGCTCAGCGGGGGCTGTCGGGGTCCATCGGGGCTGTAGCGGCTCAGCGGGGGCTGTCGGGGCTGTAGCGGCTCGGCGGGGGTCCGTCGGGGCTGTAGCGGCTCAGCGGGGTTTGTTGGGGCTGTAGTGGCTCAGTGGGGGTCCGTCGGGGCTGTAGTGGCTCAGCGGGGTTTGTTGGGGCTGTAGCGGCTCAGCGGGGGCTGTCGGGGTCCATCGGGGCTGTAGCGGCTCAGCGGGGGCGTCGGGGCTGTAGCGGCTCAGCGGGGGTCCGTCGGGGCTGTAGCGGCTCAGCGGGGGTCCGTCGGGGCAGTAGTGGCTCAGTGGGGGTCCGTTGGGGCTGTAGCGGCTCAGAGGGGTTTGTTGGGGCTGTAGTGGCTCAGCGGGGTTTGTCGGGGTTGTAGTGGCTCAGCGGGGTTTGTCGGGGCTGTAGTGGCTCAGCGGGGGCTGTCGGGGTCCATCGGGGCTGTAGCGGCTCAGCGGGGGCTGTCGGGGCTGTAGCGGCTCAGCGGGGTTCGTCGGGGCAGTAGTGGCTCAGTGGGGGTCCGTCGGGGCTGTAGCGGCTCAGCGGGGTTTGTTGGGGCTGTAGTGGCTCAGTGGGGGCCGTCGGGGTCCATCGGGGCTGTAGCGGCTCAGCGGGGGTCCGTCGGGGCAGTAGTGGCTCAGTGGGGGTTTGTGGGGGCTGTAGCGGCTCAGCGGGGTTCGTTGGGGCTGTAGTGGCTCAGTGGGGGTCCGTCGGGGCTGTAGTGGCTCAGAGGGGTTTGTCGGGGCTGTAGTGGCTCAGCGGGGTTTGTCGGGGCTGTAGTGGCTCAGCGGGGTTTGTCGGGGCAGTAGTGGCTCAGTGGGGGTCCGTCGGGGCTGTAGCGGCTCAGCGGGGTTCGTTGGGGCTGTAGTGGCTCAGTGGGGGTCCGTCGGGGCTGTAGCGGCTCAGCGGGGTTCGTTGGGGCTGTAGTGGCTCAGCGGGGGTTGTTGGGGCTGTAGTGGCTCAGCGGGGGTTGTTGGGGCTGTAGTGGCTCAGCGGGGGTCGTCGGGGCTGTAGTGGCTCAGCGGGGGTCCGTCGGGGCTGTAGCGGCTCAGGGGGGTTTGTGGGGGCTGTAGCGGCTCAGCGGGGGCTGTCGGGGTCCATCAGGGCTGTAGCGGCTCAGCGGGGGCTGTCGGGGCTGTAGCGGCTCGGCGGGGGTCCGTCGGGGCTGTAGCGGCTCAGCGGGGGTCGTTGGGGTTGTAGCGGCTCAGAGGGGTTTGTTGGGGCTGTAGCGGCTCAGCGGGGTCCGTCGGGGCTGTAGTGGCTCAGCGGGGGTTCGTCGGGGCAGTAGTGGCTCAGTGGGGTTTGTTGGGGCTGTAGTGGCTCAGGGGGGGTCCGTCGGGGCTGTAGCGGCTCAGCGGGGGTTTGTTGGGGTTGTAGTGGCTCAGAGGGGTTTGTTGGGGCTGTAGTGGCTCAGAGGGGTTTGTTGGGGCTGTAGTGGATCAGAGGGGTTTGTCGGGGCTGTAGTGGCTCAGAGGGGTTTGTTGGGGCTGTAGTGGATCAGAGGGGTTTGTCGGGGCTGTAGCGGCTCAGCGGGGTCCGTCGGGGCTGTAGTGGCTCAGCGGGGGTCCGTCGGGGCTGTAGCGGCTCAGCGGGTTTCGTTGGGGCTGTAGCGGCTCAGCGGGGGCTGTCGGGGCTGTAGCGGCTCGGCGGGGGTCCGTCGGGGCTGTAGCGGCTCAGCGGGGGTTCGTTGGGGCTGTAGTGGCTCAGTGGGGGTCCGTCGGGGCTGTAGCGGCTCAGCGGGGTTCGTCAGGGCAGTAGTGGCTCAGTGGGGTTTGTTGGGGCTGTAGTGGCTCAGTGGGGGTCCGTCGGGGCTGTAGCGGCTCAGCGGGGTTCGTTGGGGCTGTAGTGGCTCAGTGGGGGTCCGTCGGGGCTGTAGTGGCTCAGCGGGGTTTGTTGGGGCTGTAGTGGCTCAGCGGGGTTTGTCGGGGCTGTAGTGGCTCAGCGGGGTTTGTTGGGGCTGTAGCGGCTCAGCCGGGGTTTGTCGGGGCTGTAGCGGCTCAGCGGGGTCCGTCGGGGCTGTAGTGGCTCAGCGGGGGTCCGTCGGGGCTGTAGCGGCTCAGCGGGGTTCGTTGGGGCTGTAGTGGCTCAGTGGGGGTCCGTCGGGGCTGTAGCGGCTCAGCGGGGTTCGTCGGGGCAGTAGTGGCTCAGCGGGGTTTGTTGGGGCTGTAGTGGCTCAGCGGGGTTTGTCGGGGTTGTAGTGGCTCAGCGGGGTTTGTCGGGGCTGTAGTGGCTCAGCGGGGTTTGTCGGGGCTGTAGTGGCTCAGAGGGGTCCGTTGGCGCTGTAGCGGCTCAGAGGGGTTTGTTGGGGCTGTAGTGGATCAGAGGGGTTTGTTGGGGCTGTAGTGGCTCAGTGGGGGTCCGTCGGGGCTGTAGTGGCTCAGCGGGGTTTGTTGGGGCTGTAGCGGCTCAGGAGGGGGTCTGTCGGGGTTGTAGTGGCTCAGAGGGGTTTGTTGGGGCTGTAGTGGCTCAGTGGGGGTCCGTCGGGGCTGTAGCGGCTCAGCGGGTTTCGTTGGGGCTGTAGCGGCTCAGCGGGGTCCGTCGGGGCTGTAGTGGCTCAGCGGGGGTCCGTCGGGGCTGTAGTGGCTCAGCGGGGTTTGTTGGGGCTGTAGCGGCTCAGCGGGGGCTGTCGGGGTCCATCAGGGCTGTAGCGGCTCAGCGGGGGTTTGTTGGGGCTGTAGCGGCTCAGGAGGGGGTCTGTCGGGGTTGTAGTGGCTCAGCGGGGGTCCGTTGGGGCTGTAGCGGCTCAGCGGGGTTCGTTGGGGCTGTAGTGGCTCAGTGGGGGTCCGTCGGGGTTGTAGTGGCTCAGAGGGGTTTGTTGGGGCTGTAGCGGCTCAGAGGGGTTTGTTGGGGCTGTAGTGGATCAGAGGGGTTTGTTGGGGCTGTAGTGGCTCAGAGGGGTCCGTTGGGGCTGTAGCGGCTCAGAGGGGTTTGTTGGGGCTGTAGTGGCTCAGCGGGGTTTGTCGGGGTTGTAGTGGCTCAGCGGGGTTTGTCGGGGCTGTAGTGGCTCAGCGGGGTTCGTCGGGGCAGTAGTGGCTCAGTGGGGGTCCGTCGGGGCTGTAGCGGCTCAGCGGGGTTCGTTGGGGCTGTAGTGGCTCAGTGGGGGTCCGTCGGGGCTGTAGCGGCTCAGCGGGGTTCGTCGGGGCAGTAGTGGCTCAGTGGGGGTCCGTCGGGGCTGTAGCGGCTCAGAGGGGTTTGTTGGGGCTGTAGTGGATCAGAGGGGTTTGTTGGGGCTGTAGTGGCTCAGAGGGGTTCGTTGGGGCTGTAGTGGCTCAGAGGGGGTCCGTCGGGGCTGTAGCGGCTCAGCGGGGTTTGTTGGGGCTGTAGTGGCTCAGAGGGGTTTGTCGGGGCTGTAGTGGCTCAGTGGGGTTTGTTGGGGCTGTAGTGGCTCAGAGGGGTTTGTTGGGGCTGTAGTGGCTCAGAGGGGTCCGTTGGGGCTGTAGCGGCTCAGAGGGGTTTGTTGGGGCTGTAGTGGCTCAGTGGGGGTCCGTCGGGGCTGTAGTGGCTCAGCGGGGTTTGTTGGGGCTGTAGCGGCTCAGGGGGGTTTGTGGGGGCTGTAGCGGCTCAGCGGGGGCTGTCGGGGTCCATCAGGGCTGTAGCGGCTCAGCGGGGGCTGTTGGGGCTGTAGCGGCTCAGCGGGGGTTTGTTGGGGCTGTAGTGGCTCAGAGGGGTCCGTTGGGGCTGTAGTGGCTCAGAGGGGTTTGTTGGGGCTGTAGTGGATCAGAGGGGTTTGTTGGGGCTGTAGTGGCTCAGTGGGGGTCCGTCGGGGCTGTAGTGGCTCAGCGGGGTTTGTTGGGGCTGTAGTGGCTCAGTGGGGGTCCGTCGGGGCTGTAGTGGCTCAGCGGGGTTTGTTGGGGCTGTAGTGGCTCAGAGGGGTTTGTTGGGGCTGTAGTGGCTCAGCGGGGTTTGTTGGGGCTGTAGTGGCTCAGAGGGGTTTGTCGGGGCTGTAGTGGCTCAGCGGGGTTTGTCGGGGCTGTAGTGGCTCAGCGGGGGTCCGTCGGGGTTGTAGTGGCTCAGGGGGGTTTGTTGGGGCTGTAGCGGCTCAGGAGGGGGTCTGTCGGGGTTGTAGTGGCTCAGAGGGGTTTGTTGGGGCTGTAGTGGCTCAGAGGGGTCCGTCGGGGCTGTAGTGGCTCAGCGGGGTTTGTTGGGGCTGTAGTGGCTCAGTGGGGGTCCGTCGGGGCTGTAGCGGCTCAGCGGGGGCTGTCGGGGTCCATCAGGGCTGTAGCGGCTCAGCGGGGGCTGTTGGGGCTGTAGCGGCTCAGCGGGGGTTTGTTGGGGCTGTAGCGGCTCAGAGGGGTTTGTCGGGGCTGTAGTGGCTCAGAGGGGTTTGTTGGGGCTGTAGTGGCTCAGAGGGGTTTGTTGGGGCTGTAGTGGCTCAGAGGGGTTTGTTGGGGCTGTAGTGGCTCAGAGGGGTTTGTTGGGGCTGTAGTGGCTCAGAGGGGTTTGTTGGGGCTGTAGTGGCTCAGCGGGGGTTCGACGTGCAACCGAAGCACTCAGGACCTGCCGAGGCTGGGCTGCGGCAGTGTATCAAGGGAGCGCCGTTGTCGTGGCACCGGACCCGGCTGTGGATAAACCGGCAGCTTGATTGCCAACCGGGTTCCCAGGTATGCAGACCGGTGCTCCAGGAGTCCATCTGCTGGGTCCATGTTTGGTCACCTCCTTCTGTCATGAAACGGAGGTTGGAGCGGAATCCAGGCGCAGATAAAGGATCAGCAGCAGGCAGGTAAGGCATTTAAAGTCTTTATTATCCTCACACAAACAGGCTAAGCAAACACAAGGATCTGACAAAGACTGACGCTAAAATAAGGAGGGAGGTGATCACTGGAATGAGACACAGGAGGCTGGATTACAAGGGGAAACACCTGTGGGGAAACAGAAGGAGAAACACGGGGAAGGAAGACAGGCACAAACTGGACACAAGGGGGCAGTGTACGACACAGACGTTTTTAGATAAAATCAAAAACACACTTTACAAAAACAATTTTATTTTTTCCAATAAAAACAAACTATTTCATTTAGAATAAAAAAACATTCAGACAGTTTGTTGTTGTGTTGTGTGATGTTGTATTGTTGTGTTGCGTTGTGTTATGGTGTGTTGGCAGTCAGAGTAAGGCAGCTCTACGTAGCCATGTTTCACAGAGATGAGGCCAAAGGTTTTTTACATTAACGTTTCAGACGATGAACCTTTGGACTGTTTCTTCCTTCCTGTCAGAGTTCAAAGGTCAACCAGATCAGTTGCTCATGCTGAGTGTCTGTAGCCTTTAGGGTCCATTTCCTTTAAGGTGGACTGATCCAGGGGATCAGTTTACTCTCACTGCGACTGACAGAAATTCCCAGAATTCCTTCAGCACTTTATTTACATTGCATCATTGGATCAAAAACAACAACAACAGCAAAAACAGAAGTAAAGCTTGCCGACTTCACAGGAAGCCAATCGAAATGCATGCCAGCATGCAGAGTAAGAGCACTTGAAGTAATTCATTACCTTTGACCCCTGAGCTAGAGGGAGGAGCGCCGAACATCGGCCAATCAGATCACAATTCACAAGTGAGAGGATTCAACACAGATTCCTGAATCACAACAGATCCAGTCTGGTTCTAAAAGTTCTCGGTTCTGAAGTCTGAGTCTCATCTCACAACCGAGTCTCATCCATGTTAGAAGTCAGGGGTCCGAATTCAAGGTTCAGGGTTCAGAAGTAAAGGATCCAGCAGGGACAGATCCAGTGGACTCCCTCAAGGTTCTGTGTTCTCCTGGGTGAAAAACCTTCAGAAGGATCCAAATCAGCATCCTGGACCACTTCAGGGTCTGAAGTCACTTCACAGTGCTGCACTTTTCCACTCAGTTTGGAGGCACTGAATGCAGTCCAGATGGCCCAACATGGACTCAGACGTTCCTGACTCAATTCTTCACACCTGGCAGATGTTGTAATAGACGGTGTGGGCCTGTCTACGGCCCATGGGGTCACTCATCTGGTCACCCATCTGGTCAAACACGTTCTCTTTGTTTGAGTGAATCTCCATCATTGGAACACTGATGCTGTGGGAGTTACTGTGAGGATTCTGGGTCCCGTAGGATGGAACTGGCTGCAGAGGAAACACAGAACCTTGTTATTTTAGTACCTACATCCTGTTGCCTTGACCTTCACTTTTTGATACCTTGGTCCTAACTTCCTGTAACCCTGACCCTAACTTCCTGTAACCCTGACCCTAACTTCCTGTAACCCTGACCCTAACTTCCTGTTACCCTGACCCTAACTCCCTGTAACCCTGACCCTAACTTCCTGTAACCCTGACCCTAACTTCCTGTAACCCTGACCCTACCTTCCTGTTACCCTGACCCTAACTTCCTGTTACCCTGACCCTAACTTCCTGTTACCCTGACCCTAACTTCCTGTTACCCTGACCCTAACTCCCTCTATCCATTAATATTCATCAACTTATCCAAGATTGGGTTGTGGAGTTAAGCGGTCCAGGAGGGAAGCCTCTATTTCAGATTCATATATTTGTACATCTGACCCCAGAGGAGTTGGTGCCTCACCAGTCATGAACATCACCACATGTCACTGGGCTCCAGAGTCTAATCTGTGTGTAGAAGTGACGGGAGCCCAACTTGGCATCGCTCAACCTCACCCACAAGCTCATGTGAAAACCCACGTTCCTATTGCCAGTTTACGACACTGGGGATCAGCACGCCCAGCCTTCATCTGTCACCCATCTTTCAATGCACCTAACCTTAACCATTCTGGCCCACATGGAGGTGACTTCATCTTTCTATTTCAGGCTGGGCCCAGCCAAAGCCCAGGAGCTAAAGCTCAACCACCAGGTGCTTGCTGAGAAGTTCCTTTCCCAGGCCTGGCTCCAGGGGGTGCCTTGGTCTCCCAGTTTAGGGTGAGGTCATCAACATACTGTGGTCACCCTCCATCAAGGTCTTTGAACTGCTCTTCTTCTGATCCCTCACCTGAGGCCACTTTGGAGTGGGAGACCTTACAAAAGGCTGATGTCCCAAACAACACAACTCCAGGATCATAGGGGTACTCAAACCTCTCCTCCATGATAGGATAGCGATGCAGCAGAGAAGAAATCCCTCACTTCTTTTTACCCTGACCCTAATTTCTCTTCCCCTAATCCTGTGGCTCTGTCACTCACTGATTTCTGAAGTAAAAGGTAAATGATCTACACTTATCATATATAGCAAAAGCTTTACACTACAATCAGCCATTCATACACACTGAGGGCAGTAAGCATACACCAGGCACCACTGGGACCTACGACCACCACAGGCCATGTGGGGGAAGTATCTCGTCCAAGAACACAACGACAAAGTGACCTAGCAGGAGCTGGGATTGAACTGACAACCCTCTGGTTGCCAGATGACCACTCTACCTGCTGAGCTACTGCTGCCCTAAGGGAGAGAGGCGGGTGGATTCATTACCTTTCCTGTTCCACTTAGAGGGAAATCTTTCCGACAAAGATGAGCGATGATTCCTGCTGCCAGGGCGTCACCCAGGACATTAATCATTGTCCGGAACCTGTCGCTGTGGAGATACAACAAACGCCATCAGACTCAAAACTGGAAACTCTTCTTTATTATCAGCTCTTTGACCTACAGGATCCAATCAATGGCCACAATGAGCGTGATGTCATCAGGCGGCAGACCCACAGAGGTGAGGACAATCACCATGGTAACCAGGCCAGCCTGGGGGATCCCAGCTGCTCCAATGCTGGCAGCAGTTGCTGTGATGCTAGAAGAAGAAAAAGAGTTTGAATTGATTAAAAAACTGATCTGAAACATTCTGAAAGTTTAAATCTTGTTTATGGTTCAGCAGCGTGTCTCTGTTGCAACACAGAGTGATGCTTAAAAGGGAGGATTCTGTGTAACATTTAAAACAGCATTATTTATTCATTTTTATGTGGGCTGGGTGTTTTGGCTTCAAAGCATTGATATTAAATAAGAAAACGAATTTATAGTCTAATAAATAACTTACAAGGGGCGTAGCTTATACGGGTTCACCAAACACATCATTGAGTTCCACTGGAACCACAGAAAGACCCCGCCTCAGAGCAGCAGCTAAAATGATTATCACCTTGACTAAAGTTTGCACCTATTTACCTGATGGTGACCAGCTGTCCAAAGTCCAGCTCGTAGTCGTTAACCTGAGCAATAAAGATGGCCGCTACAGCTTCGTACAGCGCTGTGCCATCCATGTTAATGGTGGCTCCAACAGGAAGGACGAAGCGGGCAATCTGCCGGTCAACGTGGCAGTTCTCCAACAAGCACTTCATGGTGATGGGCAGCGTGGCAGAGCTGAAACACAACGTTTTAATCCACAGAAACCTCCAGAGAGCATGTGTGGAGAATGAGGGGCTAGGACTGACCTGGAGGAGGTGGCCAGAGCGATGACCATGGCCTGCAGCAGCCCGCGGATATAGCTGAAGGGATTCTTCCTCGTGAGGATGAGGTAGAACAAAGGGAGAAGGATGAGGCCGTGAACGAAGAGGCCAGCAAGTACGGTGATGCCGTACCAACCCAGCTTCTTCCCTAACGTACTCGGGTCCTGCATATCCAAGATCTTCCCCGCCACCAAGAAAATGATCCCAAACGGGAAGTACCTGAGCAGACAACAACAGGCATCCTTGTGATTTTTACTGTGAGTCTTGGAGGTGTTGCTAAAGTAAGGATGGACTCATCATGCTGTCACACCAGAACGGGCTGTTTGGTTGGTGGAAAATTCTGAAAATGTTCTCATCTTCATTTGGTTTGGTTCCCTTTCACACTGAACCAGACCTTCCTGTCTGGGTGACATCACACACGTAGTGCTCGTCTGGAGCGGGGTTAACCGAAACGAGCCCTGTTCAGCTCCTCTAGTCAGAGGCCATGGTTCTCCACCACGTTCTCCATGGTTCTCTACCACGGTTCTCCATGGTTCTCCACCACATTCTCCATGGTTCTCCACCACGGTTCTCCGTGGTTCTCCACCACGTTCTCCATGGTTCTTCACCACGTTCTCCATGGTTCTCCATCGTGGTTCTCCATGGTTCTTCACCACGTTCTCCATGGTTCTCCACCACGGTTCTCCATGGTTCTCCACCACGTTCTCCATGGTTCTTCACCACGTTCTCCATGGTTCTCCATCGCGGTTCTCCATGGTTCTTCACCACGTTCTCCATGGTTCTCCACCACGGTTCTCCATGGTTCTCCACCACGTTCTCCATGGTTCTCCACCACAGTTCTCCATGGTTCTTCACCGCGGTTCTCCATGGTTCTTCACCGCAGTTCTCCATGGTTCTTCACCGCGGTTCTCCGTGGTTCTCCATGGTTCTTCACCACAGTTCTCCATGGTTCTTCACCGCGGTTCTCCATGGTTCTCCACCACATTCTCCACCACGGTTCTCCATGGTTCTTCATGGTTCTCCACCACGGTTCTCCATGGTTCTCCATGGTTCTTCACCGCGGTTCTCCATGGTTCTTCACCGCGGTTCTCCATGGTTCTCCACCACAGTTCTCCATGGTTCTCCATGGTTCTTCACCACAGTTCTTCATGGTTCTTCACCACGGTTCTCCACCACGGTTCTCCATGGTTCTTTACTGAGGTTCTCCACCACGGTTCTTCATGGTTCTTCACCACAGTTCTCCATGGTTCTTCACTGCGGTTCTCCATGGTTCTTCACCACAGTTCTCCATGGTTCTTCACCACAGTTCTCCATGGTTCTTCACCGCGGTTCTCCATGGTTCTCCACCACGGTTCTCTGTGGTTCTTCACCGCGGTTCTTCATGGTTCTTCACCACAGTTCTCCATGGTTCTTCATCGCAGTTCTCCGTGGTTCACCACGGTTCTCTGTGGTTCTTCACCGCGGTTCTCCATGGTTCTCCACCACGGTTCTCCATGGTTCTTCACTACTCACTTTGTGATTTATATAAAGAAATGTGATTTAAATCTCTGAGTAACTTTAATCAAACTCTGACCCTGGTCAGAACATTTTGGAGACGAGGAAACTGGCAGCTGGTGAGATGTAACATGATAAATTTAAGGCAAATTTACAGACTGTAGACACACACGTCTGGACCAGGTCTTGGTCTGGACCAAAAGTACTGGTCTGGACCAGGTCTTGGACCAGGTTAACATCTGGACTAGAGGTTCTTGTCGAAAATAGGTCTAGGTCTGGACCAGAGGTTCTGGTTGGGACCAGGTCTTGATCTCACCATACAGCAGCATTGATGATCTTCATCACGCACTCGTTGATACACTGACAGACGTTGACCAGCGGAGCTCCTCGCTCTCCCATCCGACCCAGAAGCAGACCTACAGGAAACCAGAAGGTCTCATCAGAACCTCTCAGAACAGGAGACCTGACGTCAGCTTCTGACCTCCAGAGGAATTGATTCATTAGTGACTGAAATCTTTAAAACAAGTAAAGTGTCTAATTTTATATAATTTCAAAGCTCTGTACTTCATTTTTGATTTGAAAAAGTCGTCTAGACACAAGTTCAGCTGATGTTGATCTGAAACTCCTGGAAGGTTTCTGATGAGAAGAAAAGGAAAGGAGAAGGGGACGCGTGGCCACATTGTACTGTATATTCCATCAGTACAATGTATATACCATTGTATTATGTGTATACCATAGTACTACATATACACCTCAGTACTACGCATATACCAGAGTACTACCTACGGTTGATATATTTATTTCTGGTTTAAAAGTAACTCGTTTCCTAATTAACCTCATGAACCTTTTCAGGTGAGATTCAGTCTATAGACAATATGATTAAATAATCATCCATTTTTCTGTTTCCCAAAAAATAAATGTCATGTTATCAAGATGTCCAATCTCCAGCCCTCGAGCTCCTGAACCACATATTGTTGCCACCAAGTTGTGATTCATTCACTCTGTCCACGTTTCCATAGCGAGGTGGCGTCGTATTGTCACGCTGTGTTTACACAGTGACAGGAAGACCCTGAGATGCAGCGTGGGAAGCTTTTCAGCCACTTTGACTTTTAGAGCAGATCACTCTGAAGGTTCAGATACTCAAGGTTCTGTTCCCAACCCATTTGGACCTACCCATGGTAGCAGAAAAGATGACAATTCCAAGGACGTTCATCTGCTGACTGCTGCCAGGACTTGTCTTGTAGATGACGTCAGGGGGCGGAGTCAGCTCCAGGTACACTGTCCGACCTTTGAGGTCATTCTCATCAGGGACAACATAGACGAAGTTAGGCTGGAAAGTTCTGGTTGGAACTCTGAGGATCGGAACCAGGTCCGTTTTGTACTGAAAGAACAGAGTTGAGTTGTTACAGGAAAAAAAAACATTAAAACCTTAAACTAGACCAGGTGAACTGGGAGGACAGGGTGGACCAGGTGGACTGGAAGGTTCAGATGGACTGGGAGGTTTGGATGGACTGGGAGAACCGGGTGGATTGGCCTACCTGCTGGAATGTGGCTTCGATCAGGTTGGAGGGGACCATGTTTCTGTGGAGCAACAAGAGAAAACATTCAGGTCAGAATCTGGATCGGATGCTGGAATTAAACCTGTACTGTGGAAACCTGCTGTGGACCCAGGAGCCCTCTGGTCCAATGGACTGTGTCTATACTGGTCCTGACAGTGGACCAGTGTCTATACAGGCTCTCAGGCTGCAGGTTTACTTGTGGTTCATAGTTTTCTAAGAGTAGAATGGGGGCAGAACTTTCAGTTCTCAGACTCCTCTCTGGTGGATTCAGCTTCCAGGTTTTATCCATGAGGCAGGAAACCTGTCTGCCTTCAAGACTCAGCTTCAGACTTTCCTCTTTGATAAGTCATTTAGTCAGAGTTATCCTGACTCATCCCTTTAGTCCTGCTGCTCTGGACTCAGACTGGAGGACAAGCTGACCACGTCTCCTCTCTCTCCTGGCTTTACTCTCTCTACTCTCCATGTTTGTAGTTCCTGTTCTTGCTGCCACTAACTTTGTTGTGTCTTTTCTAGAAACGACGGAGACAGACAGGTAAACAAACAAGCGAACAAACGTTTGAGACATTCATGCTGTCCTGTCCAACAGACACGTCCTCTCAGAAGTTTAAATCTGTTCTGATCTGATTCCTAACTATGGATCTAAACGGTCTGTAAGTTTGCCGTACCAGTACCCTCTGTGGCTCTGTAGGAGCACCAGGCTGCTGTGGGGTCAGAGGTCAACAGGATAACGCTCGTGCAGCTCACCTGAAAGCAGCACGAGTGCACGTTCTGCCAACGTGCCTCAGCAGAGATCACCAACACGTTAATCTGTCGCTCATCCTGCAGGATTACTAAAAATACTTGGATCAGCGGCGCACTAACGGGATTCCCCAGCAGCGAGAGTTCTGTCAATATTTACTGTTTCTGTAGAACCGGGTCAGCACAAACCCAGACCCACACCCCGGTGATCCAGTCAGACTTGTACCCTTTTTCAACATGGGTCTATAAAACCTGCAGAGGTTCTGGTCCTGACGGTCTGGAATAAAAGGATCAAACTAAAGATTGGCCAATGAGAAACCTACGCTGATGACTCACTCAGTACATGGTGTTATCTAATTAAGGAAACTGTACAGAAGGGCCTTGAGTGTCTGCTAGTGTAAGGGGTTCTAAGCCTTGCTGTTATTTAATATCTGTTGTTGGGAAACCCATCTGTAGGTCGCCCTGTTGTCTAGTTGTCTTGGTTGGACCATCAGAGCAATTAGGAGCTTTAACAACCAGTTACTCCTCTCTCTGAAACCAGTCGTCTCTCTGAAACCAGTCGTCTCTCTGAAACCAGTCGTCTCTCTGAAACCAGTCGTCTCTCTGAAACCAGTCGTCTCTCTGAAACCAGTCGTCTCTCTGAAACCAGTCGTCAGGTGCTCTCGATGGGGGGTGTCAGCCAGGTGCAATCAGCTGAAGCATAAACCACTGTATCCAGTCGTGAGCACAGTGTTAACTAAGTGGCTACGACTGAACCGTCAGCCCTTAATGTGAAGACATTCATGGGTAAAGACATACGTGTCTACCTGACAGCGAACATAGCAAACCTGTCCTACTTCCCTTATCCTCTACTACCTGTTTTAAAATGTGCCTCAATCTCATCATGTTGTCTCTGGCTCATGAAAAATATTTCACACAACCAAACAGCATGTGGCAAACCTGCTCTCTAAAACATACTTCACTCAGTGACACTCACTTGTCTGTGGGGCTGTGGAAGTGCCAATCAGCAGTAAACAAAGTGGACTCCATTACTGCACATGCCAACCACCAGTCACCTGACATCCTGGCACTCACTGAGACCTTTAACCCAGCTGCACTTTCAAACAACCACACATTGTCCCACACCTCTTGTACGTCAGGATGAGGTGGTGGGACAGGCATGCTCATTTCCAACTAATGAAAGTAACGTTTGCTGCTACATACAGCCTGCCATGACATCAAAATCTACATGGTTGTCATAAATTGCTTCCACTCTTATAACTTTCCTTCTGCTGCAACCTCTGCAATCTGTCACCCTCCCACTTCTCCTCTTTTGTTGCCTCCGCTCTTCCAACCACCACCACACTCTCGTTCCTTGAGGTCACTGATGCCATGAAGTCATTCTGCTGATCTGAGGGATCAATAAACATAATCTCAATCTCTACACTGAGAGTTTTTTTGTGGAGTAAAGACATGAAACAGTGTATGTCCCCAGTTTGATACAGTCACATATCTTCTGCTGTTTTTATCCATCCATTCATTTTCCTCCTAAACGACATCGTCTGCAACGGTCACAGGGACCTGGTAAGAGACAGGGACACCCTGGACAGGTCACCAGTCCATCACAGGGCGAGAGGTGGGGGACGCCCTGGACAGGTCACCAGTCCATCACAGGGCGAGAGGTGGGACGCCCTGGACAGGTCACCAGTCCATCACAGGGCGAGAGACAGGGGACACCCTGGACAGGTCACCAGTCCATCACAGGGCGAGAGGTGGGACGCCCTGGACAGGTCACCAGTCCATCACAGGGCGAGAGATGGGACGCCCTGGACAGGTCACCAGTCCATCACAGGGCGAGAGACGGGGACGCCCTGGACAGGTCACCAGTCCATCACAGGGCGAGAGGTGGGACGCCCTGGACAGGTCACCAGTCCATCACAGGGCGAGAGATGGGGGACACCCTGGACAGGTCACCAGTCCATCACAGGGCGAGAGACAGGGGACACCCTGGACAGGTCACCAGTCCATCACAGGGCGAGAGACAGGGGACACCCTGGACAGGTCACCAGTCCATCACAGGGCGAGAGACGGGGACGCCCTGGACAGGTCACCAGTCCATCACAGGGCGAGAGACGGGGACGCCCTGGACAGGTCACCAGTCCATCACAGTAGGATCTCTTTTTATTTGTTTTGAATGATGATACGTGGTTATGAGATCCACAGAGTTCAGAAACGAGTGTTGATTGATCGTTTTTGGTGATAAATCTGTTGGTATGTTTGATATTGTCACTGTCAGATAAACCCTGTATCTCCATCCTCATAAATGTCTTGTTTTTGCACACATGTTCTCTCACATCTATCAGTGGTTTTATGAACAACGTTTCAAAGAAAAATGTTAAAAGAGCTTGATATGCTGTGATGATCCAGGGTTAGTAAAAGAAAATGTTGCATTCTTGGAGTACAATGTTTTTGCCTGACAAGGATAATATTTAAAGTGAATGCACTGAAGAAGAGAGGTCAACATTTAGTACAGAGCTCCAAACTGTCACCTGATCAGGTCGAGCAGGGCGTCAGCTGACGTCATGACGGGCCCACCCCCAAGCCGATTGCTGTCCATCTCTGTCCCCACGCCGGGTTTGATGATGAGGACGAGTGCGATGCCGACCACCACGGCTATGAAGGTGGTCCACAGGTAGTAGGTGACGGTGAGGACGCCCATCCTGCAGCACGCCTTCGACTCCATCGATGACAGACCTGACATCAAACTGGAAACAAGAAAGAACTCCGTGAACCGTTCAGTTCTACGGGATTCTGCTACATCCCAGAACCAACTCACACCATCTCAGCAGACAGTAATAGAAACTGGATCTGCTTAAGGGTAGGATTTTATACATCTATAATGGGCTTTGTTTTTAACATTTTTACATAAATGTATCTGAGATGCCAATTTTTGTGTCAGGAGCTCAGAACGTTAAAGATCCCCCTTTCCATGCAGCTGATCTGTTCAGTTTGTGGCTCTGGGCCTCCTACCTGGACGTGATGAGAGGAAGGATGAGCATCTTCAGCATCCTCATCAGCAGCTCTCCAGGAAAAGAGAAGTAGATCTTAGCCTGTGGGAAATGAAACCTCTTACAGGTTAAAACAAAACTCTACAAGAACATCACTGCACATTCAGCAGGTCAAATCCCAACCCAGTGGGGTTCAGCAGGTTCAACAGCGATGCTCGTCTAGAGCAGGTGACCCTCCAGGGCCAGTAAGCCCAGGAAACCCAGAGAACCCAGTAAATTGATTAAACCCAGTGAGACCAGTGAACTGATTGAACCCAGACAACCCAGTAAACCATGTGAACCATGTTAACCCATTAAACCCAGTGAGATCATTACCCAGGAGTCGGAGGACCCGGTGCAACCCCATCATGGTTGGGTGAGGATTCACCAGTCAGGCCCTCAAGATGCTTGGAACGAAGGGACTGCACGAGAAAATCTGTCAAGAACATCTCAGACGCTGCTGAAGACGGCTGTGGATCAAGTGGAGTGGACTACTCAGACATAAGCCAGGGTCTGATCAACCCTGGTGGGGTCACCTGGGCGAGGCTGTAGACTCAAAACCCAATGACCCCAGGATACATCACTGACGATGTGTCTGAGCTGAAGTATGTATTATTGAATACATGATTCATGTAAAGAACTCTGGAGTCCAGCTTCAGGACATTATCCAAACATAAAGAGGAAGCATCACAATAACCAGTCCAAAGTTCCAAAGGTCAAAAGGTCAAAACAATGAGGACCAGATCTAAACACCAGAAAACCAAAGTTAGTCTCTCTGGACTGAAGGCTGAACCATAACATGTTTCTTCACATGAGGTTTAAAAACATCTAGTGGAGGATTCTGTCCAACATGTAGGAGCTGAGACTGAAGACCTGGAGGACCTCTAGTGTCTGTTGGACTATGGAACATCTAACACCTGGACCGGGACCTAACATCTGGACCGGGAACTAACATCTGGACCAGTACCATGACATCTGGACCGGGACCTAACATCTGGACCAGTACCATGACATCTGGACCGGGACCTAACATCTGGACCAGTACCATAACATCTGGACCGGGACCTAACATCTGGACCAGTACCATAATATCTGGACCGGGACCTAACATCTGGACCAGTACCATGACATCTGGACCGGGACCTAACATCTGGACCAGTACCATGACATCTGGACCGGGACCTAACATCTGGACCAGTACCATAACATCTGGACCGGGACCTAACATCTGGACCAGTACCATAATATCTGGACCGGGACCTAACATCTGGACCAGTACCATAACATCTGGACCGGGACCTAACATCTGGACCAGTACCATAACATCTGGACCGGGACCTAACATCTGGACCAGTACCATGACATCTGGACCGGGACCTAACATCTGGACCGGGACCTAACATCTGGACCGGGACCTAACATCTGGACCAGTACCATAACATCTGGACCGGGACCTAACATCTGGACCAGTACCATGACATCTGGACCGGGACCTAACATCTGGACCAGTACCATAATATCTGGACCGGGACCTAACATCTGGACTGGGACCTAACATCTGGACCAGTACCATAATATCTGGACCAGTACCATAACATCTGGACCGGGACCTAACATCTGGACCAGTACCATAACATCTGGACCGGGACCTAACATCTGGACCAGTACCATAACATCTGGACCGGGACCTAACATCTGGACCGGGACCTAACATCTGGACCAGTACCATAACATCTGGACCGGGACCTAACATCTGGACCAGTACCATAACATCTGGACCGGGACCTAACATCTGGACCAGTACCATAATATCTGGACCGGGACCTAACATCTGGACCAGTACCATAACATCTGGACCGGGACCTAACATCTGGACCGGGACCTAACATCTGTTCTTGGTACCTGAGAGAGAGATGGGACAGAATGATCTAACATCTGGACCAGAATCTAACATCTGGACCAGTACCATAACATCTGGACCAGGACCATAACATCTGGACCGGGACCTAACATCTGGACCAGTACCATGACATCTGGACCAGGACCTAACATCTGGACCTGGACCTAACATCTGGACCAGGACCTAACATCTGGACCTGGACCTAACATCTGGACCAGGACCATAACATCTGGACCGGGACCTAACATCTGGACCAGTACCATGACATCTGGACCAGAATCTAACATCTGGACCAGGACCTAACATCTGGACCAGGACCAACATCTGGACCAGGATCTAACATCTG
The DNA here is from genome assembly GCA_006937965.1 of Callopanchax toddi. Lineage (NCBI taxonomy): Eukaryota > Metazoa > Chordata > Actinopteri > Cyprinodontiformes > Nothobranchiidae > Callopanchax > Callopanchax toddi. Next base: position 669,398 of record SSNR01000280.1, read on the forward strand.
GACCAGGACCAACATCTGGACCAGGATCTAACATCTGGACCAGAATCTAACATCTGGACCTGGACCTAACATCTGGACCAGGACCTAACATCTGGACCAGGACCAACATCTGGACCAGGATCTAACATCTGGACCAGGACCAACATCTGGACCAGGACCAAACTTCTCCATTCACCTGACTGTTGAACTTTAAAGCAGCATCTATATTTACCCCAGGTTGGTGAAGATGGTCTTCTCATGGGAGGTCAGTGAAGAAAGGTCAACACAGTGAGGGCGGCCATGTTTGCTACTGGGTCTAAACATAATAATTCAGTCTTTTTTCATTGAAAACCAGGAGATTTAAATCCATCCTGGGTAGGGTTAGGGTGAGGGTCAGGGTCAGGGAGGCAGTCAGGAAGAGGCTGAACAGAACCTGCAGTATTCAGCTTCACTCAGTATTTCTCTAATAATCATAGTGATGATAGTGTGTTGGCTTTACTCCAGCAGCCTGCCCCCTAGTGGTAACACCACAGGACTGCTGAGTCAGAAACATGAATATTTGGACAGCATCCTGAGAAACTCCACTCCTAATGCATCTCAAATGAATTATTGTATTTGATGGGTTTTCTTTTTCCTGAAATCCAGATTTTGATCCAGCATCAGGCTGGGATCTGAATTCTACCGACTATTTAAAAGGTTCTAGTTCTGGTTCTGGGTGGGTACCTGAGTAGACAGCTGGGTTCCTCTCAGCATGAATCCCAGAGTGCAGCCTGTAACCACAGCGATGACCGACAGTGTCAGCAGCCCGTTCTTCTTACAGAAATCCCTCAGGGTCCTCAACTGGTCCCTCTTTACGGGGTCCAGGAACCAGGACTTAACTCTGTCCCCCATTGTCCTCCTCGAACCTCCTGGCCCGTCTGAAGGAGTCTCTTCTTCGACTCTCGGCAGGAGAAGCTCGTCCATGCCCTGAAAGGTTGAGGGGTCGTCCTGGCGCCGTGGTGGACCTGAGAGCCTCCGACCGGTTCACCTTCTCCACAGGAGGATTAAATAATCACTGGAGCCGAGCAGCAGACTCTCAGCAGTAAGAGGATTACAGGGGAGGGAAACCTCTCCTTTGTTGTGGCAACTGTTGCTTCTGGTTTCCTCCTTTAGTGAGTTATAATCAGGATGTAACTAGCTGCAGCAGGAAGCAGTCTGGAACTCATTAACCTCAGGGTCACAACTAAAACTCAAAACACAGAGTCTGTCTGTCTGAAAACCGTCCCTCAGAGAAATAACACGCTGCTGATTCTAAAGCTGAGGTCCCTGACCCCCGACCCAGCTCCTCAGGGCCCACTGTCCAGGCTATCACTCTGGAGGACCTGAGGTTAGTCAGCTCACTCTGGGCTTTAGATGAGACGTTCCTCAGATGACAAAGTCCTCCTCAATAAACAACAAAGTCTTTGTCAAGCAATGGTTCCTCCAGCAGCCTCCCTGGTCCTGGGTCAGGTGCTTGTGTGACCTTCAGCACTTTAAAAGCACCTATCATCACTGACAAGTGAAAAGGAGTGAGTCCCATCAGGTTTCAGCAGGAACAGATGTTCATGCAGCCCCAGTACCAGCAGCGTCCTCCACCATAAAGCAGCCTGAAGGACACCATGTCTCTCAGTCCTCATCCTCCCTCTGTCAGGAATTTAAAACAACAGAAAAACTTTTCTTCAAGGCGCTCACAGGGCCCTCCCTGCAGTGGGTCCTGGGTAAAACTGATGTATGAAAACAGGAAAAATCACAAGAACTCAAGAGTTTTATGTTAAACTGGTTTTATTATGTTTAGTGTGTGTGTGTGTGTGTGTGTGTGTGTGTGAGAATAAAAATTTAAATAAGAGCTTTAACAAGATCAAACTTAGCTGGTCGTCATGACGACATCAATAAGACTTAGAGATGAGCAGCTGAAGCCTCAGACAGGAAGTTGCGTTCAGTCCGACGTCATCAGAGGAAGGTTCTAAGGTTCAGTGAGTCTCCAGCCTTAATGTGGACGACCAACTTCTTTCAGACTGACCTCAGAGGACCAGGAAGTCCTGCTCCTGACCCCAGCGACCCCTCTGATCTTCTGTGACTCTAAAAGGGCAGATGTCTCAAAAATGTAAAAACTACAACATCTCTGAGGGAAATATCTAAACCTGGAGCAGAACGAACCCACAGGAGGTCCTTCAGAACTTCAGACTCTGTTTGGGCCGTTCCCCTGGTTGATCCAGTTCCTGAAGGTCACCACTTGATGAAGACGAGCACAGCGAGCGCCGAATAGCCCAGGATGAGAAAGAGCACCTTGAGGAGGCGGTCCCTTTTGTCCTCCAGTTCTCGGGCCAGGATCTCAAAGAACGTAACAAACAGGAAGGTCCCTGCGGCGAGTCCCTGCAGCAGCACTGACGCCATGCCAGCGGCTGGTGTCCGCGCCGACTCCACACCCATCCCCACTGCCGCGCCCAGTGGGATCATCAGGCTCACCGTCACGCCCAGCTTGGCAGCGTCCTTCATGCCGAGTGAAGCCCTGGCAGCACTCGCGCCGAGGGCCACAGCAGCCAGCGTCTCGTGCACAGCCACGCCCAGGAAAAGGCCTGCCAGCTTGGCGCCATCCTCCTGCAGGCCGAGCGCCAGCCCCTCGAACGCCGAGTGGGCCGACAGGGCCAGAACTAGGCCGGTCAGCCGCAGAGGCCCCGCCCCTGCCAAGTCGGCCGGGGCCAGGTGCCCGTGGTGGTGACCCTGGGCCCCATCTTCGCCCATGGAGCCTCGTGGTGATGAGATAAAGGGTGTGTCATACTCTGAGTCACTGCCAGCCTCAGAGCCTCCGCTGTTGAAGGTCTGAAGGTTGATGAAGGACGGTTTGTCCTTCCTGAAGGTCAAGATGGCCTGCTCCACAAACACAGTGATGAAGAAGCCCACCATCATCATCGTCTCTGCCAGAGGGTAGTCCCTGCTGATGTTCAGCTGCTCCAACACGACATGCACCTGCAAAGGTCAAAGCATCAACACGTTGGTTTTGTGTGTGTATATGTGTGTGTGTGTGCATGTGCATGTGTGTACCTTGTCTCTGACAGCTGGCAGCAGAGCGTTGAAACACGTAGCGAGGAACACGCCTCCTCCAAACGAGTTGCAGAGAGCTAGAGCCCGCCGGTAGCGGCTCGCCTTCTCGTGGTCCACCAGCAGGAGGCGCACGGGGACCAGAACCCCAGCTAGCATGAGGCTGAACAATCCCAGAAGCCCAAGCACTTTGGCCACCAGCATCTGCATTCTGACCCGGTGAGGACGCTACGACCAGCAGAGGGTCATCAGGCCGGAGCTACTGGTCCCTCCTAGAGCTACTGGTCCCTCCTAGAGCTACTGGTCCCTCCTAGAGCTACTGGTCCCTCCTGGAGCTACTGGTCCCTCTTAGAGCTACTGGTCCTTAGTGGAGCTACTGGTCCCTCCTAGAGCTACTGGTCCCTCCTAGAGCTACTGGTCCCTCCTGGAGCTACTGGTCCCTCCTGGAGCTACTGGTCCTTAGTGGAGCTACTGGTCCTTAGTGGAGCTACTGGTCCCTCCTGGAGCTACTGGTCCCTCCTGGAGCTACTGGTCCTTAGTGGAGCTACTGGTCCCTCCTGGAGCTACTGGTCCCTCCTGGAGCTACTGGTCCGTCCTGGAACTGCTGGTTCTTTGAGAAGCTACTGGTTCCACCTAGAGCAAAACAAACAGAAGCTTAGAAGAGCAGGAGTTTAGGTTTAGTTAAGTCAGAGTTAGAGAAGAAAGCCTGGACATGTTGATCTGGCTCATCCAGACTGAGGTCAAAGGGGAAGTGTCCCCAGTAGGGAATCCCAGACTGTCCTCCCTCCAGTGAAACCCCAAGGTGTTCCCAGACCAGCCTGGAGATCTAAGTCCTCCAGCGTGTCCTGGGTTGACCTGGGGGCCTTCTGTCTGAAACACTTCCCCAGGGAGGCGTCCAGGAGGCCTACTGACCAGATGAACCTCCTCAGCTGGCTCCTCTCCACGTGGAGGAGCAGAGGTTCTACTTGGAGCTCCTCCCCTCTCTCTGAGGCTGAGCCGGGACCATCTATCATGGTTCTGACCTTCAGTGCTGTCTGAGCTCTCTGTTAGCTGCTCCCACCACAACCTTTCTGCTCATTATGTCCAAAAAAAGGATGACTTCCAGGCTCAGTGAGGTTGCCACGGTAACTGTGTATGAGACACACACACACTGGAGTGTAACCCGACACCACACTGTATTACATGGAGACTACTGAATGCAGCCTTAGCCAATCAGAGAGCTGGACTTTCCCTCCTTTGGAGAGGAGAAAAGACGGTGAACTGGCTGAAGAGAAAGACTTTCTAAAAACTCTGCAGTGTGAAGACTAGAAGGTGGATTCAGTCATTATTTAATGGTACTGGTTCTTCACTGAGAAGTTCCAGTTGTTGACAAAAACTACAGTCTCCTACCTACAGCATCATCAAGTGACGTATGTGGAAGACAAAACTGTTTAACAAAATGAAAAACTGAAATAGAGTCTTTGTTATATAGATGGTAAACTGTAGTTACATATAATTTATATGATTTTGATGCACAGTCTGGCCAGTACCTTTAAAGGTGAGCGACATGAGGGACTGGGGATGACTCTGGTAGATTTTCATGTCTCTATAATGTTTAGTGTAGGAGGTCTGAGGAGAGGGAGGACTGTGGTGTCTTTCTTTAGATTTGAAGATAAAAAATGGTCAGTTTTAACATTAAAGTCAATGGAGTCTAGAGGGGAACTCTCTGACATCGCTGTCAGAGTGATCTAATCAGCTGCTGCTGAGACTCCAGGGAGAAACTCTGACTCCTCTAACAGAAACAGGTCTCTAAATGCTGCCTCACTAGGCTTCAGTCCCACATCTTCTGAGTCATTAAAACCCTGAGAACCCTTCTAGAGAATGCTCATCTGATTTCTTCTGTTCCTGACTTCTTCAAAGCCTTCTATAGTTTTAAAATTCATACCTAACAACCCTTTTGTTTAGTAGAGAATGAAGTTAGATAAATTAGAGACACAAACAGTCATTTTAGTGTCTGGCCCCTCCAGTAGAGCTGAAAGGAAGCCATCCTATTCCTTCTTTACGTTACAAAAGCAGGAGAGAACATCTCCATTCTACTAAAACAACGTTCTAGACTAGGGGTACTCAATTTCAAACCTGAAAAGACCACATGAAAATCCAAGGAGGACTCCGTGATTCGAGGGCGGGGCCTGTACACAGCAGCAGTTCTTCCTGGAGATGCTGTGCCAATTTGCAGTGGATTCTATGAAATATTGACAGCTTGGGGAACAGTACATGGCTCGAGGGCCCGAAATAGAAGTATCTAGGTACGCTCAGCTGGTCAATGGGCAGATGACTTCACTGTTTTCATGAAAAACAGAGATCAAATTCATAAAATCCGTCAGATTCTATATTCTTTCTCTGATTTAATGTGAGTGGATGTTGATCCATGACTCTCACCTGTTATAATAATACGTAATATTCCTGTTAATCCAACAGGGAGATGGTCAGGTAAACAATCACAAAACATGGAAGTTCATTAGAAAACATCCATATCTGGACAGCACATGTAGATGTTTTATGAACCGTTTCTCACAGAAATCAAATCAATCTGAAGATTTATTGATGATTCAGTCACTTTGTAAATCAGTAACATTACTATATGCACTGTATGAAGAATACTTGGTTAAAGGAGAGGAGGAAAGAGGAGTCTATTAATGGTTAAATTAAAGTAAGAAAAAAGTAATAATAAAAGTAACTTCTAGTTTCATGATGTATCCAGTAAAGTGTTCACCAAACTCAGTGCCATCAGGTTTCTTCAGACAAACATGGATTTTATGTTTTTATGTTAAGAGCAGTAGCTCTGTAAGTAGAGTGTTTGTTCTACAACTGGAAGGGTTGTTGGTTTAAGACCCGCTCCACCTGGGTCACCATGTCCTGTGTCTGGTCGCCTCTCCTCTGTGGCTCCAATGTAGCTCACTGCCATCAGCAGGTGAATGAGCCTTGTAGTCCAGGACTTAGAAAAATGTGACAAACGCAGGACATTTACATAATATTTATGATTTATACAGACCTTTTCTTTCTAAGAATAGAGGGAGAATTATTATTTTTTACTAAATAAAGTTATTGCACTAAACGTTACCTGTGTAATATTTTTCTAGTTTTTATAGAACATTTCCAGGCAACTGTTTATGCTGTCAAATAAATAATCCAAACATTTTTCATACTTTGTTATATCGTCAGATTTATCATGATCATCAAAATATCCTGACTCCCCTCTAGGACCCTACTGCTGACCCTTAACCCCACCATCTGGGCCGAGGCCGGATGTAGGCATGGGCAAGGGGGGGCGTTGTCCCCCCAAACGCGATTGCATGCAGAAATAACAAATTTCAAAAATATTTCAGTGAAAAATGGTCAGAGTGAGCGCTCTCTTCCGTTTGTCCTCATTCAAAGTAGCTACTGATGAATGACACAGAAAGAAAGAGAAACAAAAAACACAAAAAAGAACAAAAACACAAAAAAGAACAAAAAACCACAAAAAGAACTAAAAAACACAAAAATAACTAAAAAACACAAAAAAGAACAAAAAACACAAAAATAACCAAAAAACAAAACAAAAAAAGAACAAAAACCAAACAAAACAAAAACACAAAAAAGAACAAAAAACACAAAAAAGAACAAAAACACAAAAAAGAACAAAAAAACACAAAAAGAACTAAAAAACACAAAAAAGAACAAAAAACACAAAAATAACCAAAAAACAAAACAAAAAAAGAACAAAAACCAAACAAAACAAAAACACAGAAAAGAACAAAAAACACAAAAGAACTAAAAAACACAAAAAGAACAAAAAACACAAAAAAGAAAACACAAAAATAACCAAAAAACAAAACAAAAAACACAAAGAAGAACAAAAAACACAAAAAGAACAAAAAACAAAACAAAAAACCACAAAATAACAAAAAAAAACACAAAAAGAACAAAAAAACTCAAAAAAGAACAAAAACACACAAAAATGAACAAAAAACACAAAAAAGAACAAAAAAACTCAAAAAAGAACAAAAACACACAAAAATGAACAAAAAAACACAAAGAAGAACAAAAAACACAAAAAGAACAAAAAACAAAACAAAAAAAACACAAAATAACAAAAAAAAAGAACAAAAAAACACAAAAAAGAACAAAAAAAAAAACAGAAACCAAACCTAACCAGATGAGGTCAGCCTCAACAGGGCATCAGCCAGTGTCCTACTTGTTCCGTCCCAAGCCCGGGTAAATGCAGAGGGTAGGGATCAAATATGAACATAAATCTATGGATAGAGGAACTGATATGATGATGTCATAGTTTTTGATGCATTTAAGGGATTGGGGGTGTGTGATGACCAAAACTTTCTTAGCATGTCCAGTCAGGCCCCCCCTGATATTCTACCTGCCCCCCTTAGTGGGGCTGATAGATCCGGCCCTGATCTGGGTTGTTCTGTTTCGTTGCTATTTGACTATGTTTTTAATAAAGATCATGAAAAAAATGACTTTGCCTTCAATGTTTGTCAAGCTACCGGAAACAGCCAGCTTCCACTTGGGAATTTAAAAATAATACATCCTTGCATGAACTTTGATTAAATCAGGCGTTTATTTTCGTGTCACGTTGTCAAATATTAAAATAGCCTCTAACTAAAATAAATCTACTTTTAATCTGAAAACAACACGACCAGTATAGCTGAAGAACAGACCCACTTCCGGTTCAGGTAAGCTAACATTTAGCCCTTAGTTCATCCGAAGCTAAACCCCGTTAATTCACACTAAACCAGTCCACTTCCGGGTCACCAGAGCGCCTCTGCTCCGCGTTAGAGGTTGAACTCTGACCTTTACAGCAGCGCGCGCCCGTTTCAGGTCGAACACGAGCCTCAGGTGTAGTGATCCGGTGGACATCCGTCCTCTCCTCCAGCAGGTGCGTCAAAATACTTACGCCTGACGTCACGCTCTACGTGAGCGCTGACTGGTGGACTCCTGGTGACGTCACGTCCAGTTTCCACTGTTTTGCAGATGTTTAGAGTTTGTTGTGAAGGATTCTCACAGGTTTCCATCAGTTTGATTTGTTTCACATTCATAAATGTAAAGTAATGAATAGAAACAGTTTTATAACCTTTGTAAAAGACCTAAAACTACCTAAAAGCAATCAGTAACAACAAAAACACAATCTAAATCAGTATGACTAAAAGTAGTTGGATGGGAGGCGTGTTGCCATGGAAACCACCCAGGTTTAATACTTCTTCCTGATTCTGTCGATGTTTGTTCTGTGGTGTCGGACATAGAACATCCATCCTTACACTTATCCATCCATTCCAGTGACATTCTGACTGGAAGGGATTCAGGACCAGGTTCTGATGGACCTGACTGCAGCCTCCAACATCGTTGACCATCACCTGTTATCCGACAGACTGAGACACTGGGTAGACCTATCAGGACCTGATCTGGAGTGGTTCTCCTCCTATCTGTCTGTTGTCTCCAAGTCCTCCTCCACCTCCCTCACCCACAGCGTTCCACAAGGTTCTATGTTGGGACCTCTGCTGGTCTTTCTCTATCTGCTCCCTCTTCATCACATCCTGAGCTCTTTTTAAAAAGTCTACCATCTTTATGTGATGATATCTCCTCTCAGCTCCATGAGATGTTTAAACTACAGCTGCTCCAGACGTGTTTAGACTCTGTTAAAACTGGATGCTGGGAACTTCCTACAATAAATGAATCAAAAACTGAAATCCTCCTGTTCTCTGGACCAGCTGGTTCCTAGTCATGGATTCTCTTGGTCAACCTGCTTCATTTACCAAACCTTCTGTCAGGAACCTTGGTGTGACCTTTGACCCCGCTCTGACTCTGATGCTCATGTCAGGTCTCTGGTTCTCTTCTTTCTTTCATCTCAGGAACATCACTAAGCTGAGTTCCTCTGAGTCAGGCTCTGAACTGTAAACTGTTCTCCTGCTTTCATCTCTTCTGGTCTGGACTACTGCAGCTCTCTGAACAGAACCTCATGGATCGGGTCCAGGTGGTTCAGAACACTTCTAAGTCCTCCAGATAGACCCACGTCACCCCGCTACTCTATCAGCTTCACTGGTTGCCTGGAGATTCCAGCGTTCATTTCCATTTCCTGGTTCTTAAGGTCTTACATGGACCAGCACCAGTTTCCATTAGTGACCTTCTACATCCTTCCACCCCCAGCAGGTCCCTGAGGTGATCAGAGTCTACTGGTTGTGCAGACTCTAGACCTGTGTCCCCCTGAGCCTGAGACCAGGACTCTGTGTCTCTGTTAGAACTCATCTCATTAAACTGGTTTTAGGTGAACTCCTGTATCTGATCCTGACTCTGTTGTTTACATTTCTGTCGTTAACTCTGTGTATATTTGTCTGACTTATTTATAAGAGTAAAGCGCCTGATTTAAATCTAGAAAAGTGATATAGAAATAAACCCACCATCCATCCATCCATCCATCCAGGATTCAGACTTTAGAGAAGAACCAGAATGAGTCCTGAGGAGAAGTAAAACGCTGAGAAGCTCTTTATTTAAATGGGACTCAACAACTCCTGCTGCTCCTCACAGCTCCATGTGGTGGAGGAGTTCCCTTAGACAGGATCTCTCACACACTCACACACTCTCACACACTCTCACACACTCTCACACACTCTCACACACTCTCACACACTCTCACACACTCACACACACTCACACACACACACACACACACACACACACACACACACACACACACACACACACACACACACACACACACACACACACACACACACACACACACACACACACACACACACACACACACACCAGAAGAACAGCAGCTGTTGTCAGGGTTCCACCATGTTGTTTCTAGAGGAAGTGAAGCAAACTTCACGTCAGTCTGTCGGATCTTCCTGCTCCTCTGAGAAACCACAGGGAGCTGCAGGGCGCGGGACCGTTTCTGCTGACGGGTCCTGAGCAAAGCGACGCTCAGTCATAGAAAAATGAGACATTTCCTTAAAGTCTTTGAGTTATACAGTCTACATCAGAAAGGGAACACTTCCTCCTCCTCCTTCGTCCAACCTGAGAGACAGAAATTGAACATTGTCTCAGCATCAGCTGATCAAACATCTAACAGCACAATCAGGACATGTTATACTGTTTAGAGCAGGGGTGGGGAACCTTTTCTCGCTAAGGGGCCATTTTTTCTTTTATAAGTCCTCCTCAGCCCATATTCAGATTTTGGAGTGGGGGTGTATTAGTCGCTGCAGCAGCTTGGATCCAGAACAAACAACGGTTCTGTCTGGCACCGCACCTCGAACACAGCCTCTGTGCCTGGACTGGAGACCTGAAGCTGCATCCCAGACCGCAGAGCAGACTGAGCATGTCGACCCGTAACGGGAAGTGGAAATTATAATGAGCCATGTAGATCACTCTGCAGCCTGACTGCTGTTGTGTTCACTGACTCCAATCCAGGCTCGGATATATGAATTACTGTCACTTTCATCACAGAAACACCATTGATTTATATTTTTTCGCTCAGAGTTTATTTATTTGACATTGCGTGGCGGGCCAGATAAAAGGGGTCCACGGGTCAAATACGGCCCGGAGGGTCCCCACCCCTAGTTTAGGGCCTCCAGGATGAAAAAAGCTTTACGACATTAAATGTAAATCATCATCATCATCAGATGTCTGATTTTGTGCAAAAGTCAAAGAAGTGAGCAACTTCCCAAACAGATCAGTGTTTTACTGATCCTCATGTTCAGATCGATAACCTCTAGGTCAACAGGAAGGTTAACCTTTAACCTCTAAGTCCTATCACATTATTATTCACTTCTATTTTACAGGCTTCAAACATATTTATTAAAAATTCAAGTAGTTTTGTAATTGTCTACTTCCTGTTTCCAAAGATCCCACCCAGTTGAGTGATGTCACCAGTGGGTGTGGTACATACAGTTGATAAATAACTGACTTCAAACCCAAAAGTCCCTTCACTGTGATGTTTGGTGATCCTCAGGGGTCGCTGCTCGGTCCCCTGATCGTTTTAACTTTTTGTCGTCTGAATTAGTTCTACCTACGGTACACAGGCGTCACTGCTGCTCCTCGTTTCCGGCGCTGGGCGTTCGGTTGCGGATCTGACTCCTCAGCTGTTCGATGAGTTCGGGGTTCTGCTGCTGCATCTGCTGAGCGAACTGCTGCCCTCTGCAACGCAAACAAGCTGCCATCAGCGTCATCGTCGCGCAGCCTCAACCCCAAACTGTGAAAACATGTACGCACGCCTGGATTAGTCCTGATAGATCCGAGGCTCCTTGAGGTCCTGGAGCTGCACCTCCTTCTGCACCTCCACCTTCTCCTCCACCTCCTCCTCCTGCTGCTGCTGCTCCCCCCATCCCACCGTATGCTCCAGACATCATCCCAGACATCCTGGGAGGCAGGTGGAGGACAGGAAGTTAGTTTGGAAAAACAAAGTGGAAGAACAAAGAGCTGTTGACAGACGGACTTACAGCTGCTGAACTTGAGGATTGTTCATGAGGTTCGACGCCTGCGGAGAGAAGTAAACAGATGTTAAACGGCTGGATGTGACTTCCTGTGGTCGGTCTGACTCAGGTCAGATTGTAAACTAAAGGTTTATGAATCAGTTCCATCTGAAACGCTACAGCAGCTTCATCAGAGCTTGGAGTCTTCAGATCTGTTAACGTGATGTTTGGTGTCCCTCAGGGATTAATGCTTGGTATCTGTTCAGTCACTGACAGGAAAAATAAAACATCTTAAGTCTCAGAGTGGCCATTTCCAATCACCAGCTTCAAGCACTTTCAAAACATTAAAAAATACCAGATTAGAATTCAGGTATGCTTGAGGATTTCCATAAGAGCACAGAGACTCTTCTGTCTTCAGACTGATTCAGTGGTAAAGAAATATTTACACAAGAACGACAGAAAGTTTAGGACCATTAAAGGAACAGCTGTTGTTCTCAGGCAGACCAAACCGTTTGAGATCATTCCGTCTCACCTGCACACACCTGTCCAGGTTTCATCATCTGAAAAACAAAAAATCCTAAACGTCCAGGAGTCGGGTTTCTGGACAGAGCTGGTCACAGGAAGCTTTTGTTTTTTAACATCAACTCTTTTATCAAGAAAGCATGAAGGTAGACTGGATTTCGTTTACACTTTTGTCTTTGCTATTGTTTTTTTACTGATGTGTGCCGAGCTGGGACCTAAAATGTTTTTGTTTGCGGGTGTGACATCGTTAACTCACCATGTTCATGAAGCCGGGGTTACTAAGCAGACCGGCCAGATCGACCCCACCCAGACCTGCAGACTGAGACAGAAAAGGTTCAAACCCGAAGCCGCTGACGAGCCGTCCCTTAGGAGTCTGAGCGCCTTACCGGACTGGGCGTCTCCATCTTCTCCTCAGCGATCTTCAGGTTGGTTTTGTAGGTGTCGTTGTCTGGGTCGAGCTCCAGAGCCTTCTTATAGTAGCTGACTGCTTCTGTGTGTTTGCTGAGGCTGGACAGAGCCAAGCTAAAAACACACAAAGAGAAACGCTTGAGGAGCACAGCTCAGCCGGCTTCTCCCGTCCTAAAAACGCACCACTGGAGGTCTCCTCTCACAAGCCCACTGAAAATTTGAGTGAATGACTAATTTACAGACTTGTTTATTGACTGAGTAATTTACTGACTGACTGATTGACAGACTGACAGTTTAATGACTCATTTTACTTACTGGCTGATTAATTTACTGACATTTTGACTGACTGGCTGATTGACTCATTGTTTGACAGACACACTGACGAATTCACTGACTGACTGAAACATGGAGGAACTCCCTCTGAAGAGGTTTGCTAATCTTGCTACATGATGAATCGTTTTGTTGCCCGACGCTGACGAGGGGGCGGAGCCTCACCCCATCCGACCGTAGGCTTTGCTGTAGTTGGGGTCGATGGTGATGGCGCGCTCACAGTCCTGCACTGCGCCGGCGTAGTTGCCTAGCTTACTGTAGGCCGCCGCTCTGCAACAACACAAAGTAGCTGGTTGAGGAATGTCCACCGTGGATCTGACCCTGAACTCATCCGTGTGCTGGATTGACCTGAAGCCTACTCACCTGTTGCAGTAATAGACCGCGTTCTGAGGGTTCAGGGCGATGGCCTTAGAGTAAAACTCTACAGCTGCTGCAAAGTTCTCCACCTTCATCTGGTCGTTTCCTGTAGGAAAAACCATCAGCTAATTACTAACTGATCAGAGGCAGGGCTGGTTCATTGACAGCTCCATTAGGAACAACATACCCAGAATGCTTTGCTGTCACATTTTAAAAAAGGACATAAAACCTAAATAACAGCAGTGAAGAACAAATGAACATCAGCCTCTATTCAGGAGGAACCCAGTGAGAAAAGATGTTACTGAAAAGAACCTGGACGGTTCTAGAGACCAGAATAAAGACTCTAGAACCTGGACGGTTCTAGAGACCAGAATAAAGACTCTAGAACCTGGACGGTTCTAGAGACCAGAATAAAGACTCTAGAACCTGGACGGTTCTAGAGACCAGAATAAAGACTCTAGAACCTGGACGGTTCTAGAGACCAGAATAAAGACTAACCTGGACGGTTCTAGAGACCAGAATAAAGACTCTAGAACCTGGACGGTTTTAGAGACCAGAATAAAGACTCTAGAACCTGGACGGTTTTAGAGACCAGAATAAAGACTCTAGAACCTGGACGGTTTTAGAGACCAGAATAAAGACTCTAGAACCTGGACGGTTCTAGAGACCAGAATAAAGACTCTAGAACCTGGACGGTTCTAGAGACCAGAATAAAGACTCTAGAACCTGGACGGTTTTAGAGACCAGAATAAAGACTCTAGAACCTGGACGGTTTTAGAGACCAGAATAAAGACTCTAGAACCTGGACGGTTCTAGAGACAAGAATAAAGACTCTAGAACCTGGACGGTTCTAGAAACCAGAATAAAGACTCTAGAACCTGGACAGTTCTAGAGACCAGAATAAAGACTAACCTGGACGGTTCTAGAGACCAGAATAAAGACTCTAGAACCTGGACGGTTTTAGAGACCAGAATAAAGACTCTAGAACCTGGACGGTTCTAGAGACCAGAATAAAGACTCTAGAACCTGGACGGTTCTAGAGACCAGAATAAAGACTCTAGAACCTGGACGGTTCTAGAGACCAGAATAAAGACTCTAGAACCTGGACGGTTCTAGAGACCAGAATAAAGACTAACCTGGACGGTTCTAGAGACCAGAATAAAGACTCTAGAACCTGGACGGTTCTAGAGACCAGAATAAAGACTCTAGAACCTGAACGGTTCTAGAGACAAGAATAAAGACTAACCTGGACGGTTTTAGAGACCAGAATAAAGACTCTAGAACCTGGACGGTTCTAGAGACAAGAATAAAGACTGTAACCTGGACGGTTCTAGAGACAGACAGACAGCGGTTCTGGACTCACCGTCACTTTTCAACCGCTCGGCTTCGTCTCTCTGCTCCCCCGTTGGTGACCTGAGGTTGTTGTTGACTTTTGACTGAGCAGGAAACTGTTGGAGACAATAACCCAGTAAGACAGGGTCGTGTGACTGAAACAGAGTCAGGATCTAAACAGGCCATCATCACACGTGTCTCCTGGTGGCCTCAGAGGACAGGCGAGGAGCTGCTGTAGGCATCTACCTTGGCTGTGGCGGAGGTGAAGATCTCCGGTAATGTCAGGGGGACGGACAGACTCTGGTCATCGGTGGACACATCGAACGCCGTCTCCAAACACTGAACAGCAACTGAAGGAGACGAGCAGAACCCACACTGCACTCCACTGGTTGAATAAAAACACTCACTAGTTGGACTTTTTGTAAACTAGTGACACTTTTGTCACTTGGCTTTTCCAATCACTAGTCAACCACTGGACCATTTTAGAATATGACTGCAGTCTAAGTAAGCATAAAAAAGCTTACAAACTTACGTGCTCACTAGTTAGGACAAATTCTGTCTGCTAATCAACCAGGATCTGTCCAAAGTCCGGACAAGTCAAGTGGAGTGACTTAAAAAGTTTCAATTGTTGATGACTGAGGCCACAAATGCTGAGCAGCTGACTGGTTGATGCTATTTTTGGACTTGAATGTGAAGTGGCTGTGAGGATCAGCACCTCCAAACCTGAGACCACGGTTCTCAACCAGAAAAGGTTGAGACGATCTGA
Source organism: Callopanchax toddi (assembly GCA_006937965.1). NCBI lineage: Eukaryota > Metazoa > Chordata > Actinopteri > Cyprinodontiformes > Nothobranchiidae > Callopanchax > Callopanchax toddi. The sequence goes on from SSNR01000280.1 coordinate 684,593, forward strand.
GACGTATTCATGCAGGTGGAGCACTGTAAACACGCACGGATGGACTTGCCAAATTAGAACTCAAAAGTCTAAAATTGAGGAAATCGTTGCCAAAAAAACACAAAGTCGCTTATTTGGGGGTTACTTTAGCTTTAAAGAGACTTATAGGTGGCAGCAAAGGACTCAAACATCTAGAGTTCATCCTCCTGCTGAAGACGCTGAGCTAACACAGAGCTATCAGCTGCTGCTGCTCCGTCACCAAATCACTCAAAACGCTTCAAACTGCAGCAGAGATTTATTTAATGGAAGCCACATGTTCACAGAAGTAGATATTATTTATTCTTATTGTATTAGTTGTTTCAGACTGAGTTGGATCTATCAGACAGACCGGTGTTCTGACTCGCTAAATGTTCCTACAGCAGCACCGCTAGAGTCACACCGACCTGTAAACACTTTCATGGTTCCATGGTGTCGGCGTGACTCGGAGCAGTATCCTCCAGCTCGTCTTTACACACCGATGATCGGTCTGCTGTTTTTAAGTTTAACTTTTGGAGTGGATCGCTCTGCCGGCTGCTCTCAAGAAGCAGAGCGTTTAGCAGCGTGACCCCGGATTGTGAACTCGTTCATAGACGTCGATGTGGTCCTTTAACGTCATCTAGATTGAGTTTTTCTGGTCTAACGTGTCTGTGTTGAACCACAGGAAGACTCAGTGTCAGAGAGGTTTTTTTTCTTTCAACAACTGGTTGCATCAGTGCAACGTAGGATTTTTTTGTCACACCTTAGAGAAATTAGGTCACATTTGTGACCTAGTTGGTCGCAGTCTAGAGCCCTAGACTAGATGATATTAAAAAGTCAACTACATGGGGCGTGTGGCTACTAGTGCAACCAAATGTTCAACGAGTGTAGTGTAGTCACAAACTAGTGGAGCACAAGGAAGCTAGAAGACAGAGATTCACACAACGTTTTGTGTTGTGTTCAGGTATCTCTCTACATTAACCAGAGGGAGGACTCACCTTCTAGGCTTTCCTGAGCATCTGAGGTCAGATTCCCTGACTGGAGCTGATCGTGGAGGAAGCGGATGATGGAGAAGGCGAGTCGCTTTGTGTCTGTCATGTTGCTGGAGATTCACAGGGGGAGACACCTGGAACAGAACGGCTCTGTGGTGATCCTAGTGGCTATCATCAAGTCCAGATGGAACATCATCATCATCATCGTGACTCAGGAACACACATCACATGGCAGCAAGAGTTTAGCAGCGTAATCATAGGGCCCTCTAAAGCAATTTAACTGTAGAGGTTAGCTAACAGGTAATATTCACAAATGTAAATGTACATTTTAGCACAACACCACTCGGACTGTTACAGGTTGAACAGACAGGTGGGTTGAGTTTTCTGGTGGAACACTTCTGGACCGAACACCGGCCGCTCGGTGAGGAGAGCCCAGATGATGACTGCCTTCCTCCGGGCTAAGCCATGTAGAATATTCCTGAGGCTCAGGACCCGGAGCACACCTACTGCTCGTCAATCATCCACTAACTAGTCGCTGGTTAAGCCGTAAACCCGTTAATCCTACAGCGGACTCTGGTTAACAAGGAAACCAGCAAACCTATGAAGCCCTTCAGGAATCTGGGGGCTAAACCGCAGCTAGCAGCTTCAGATGTACATCCAGGCGTCCAGAGGCACATCACACACAGGCCGAACTAAACAGTGGGCTCTGGCTGTTCGGTCGGCTCATTAAACGTGTCTCTAACAGGCACACGGGCAAACTTCGAAGCTGTTCGTGTTTTTGAGGAGTTTTCTCGGAAGAGTTCGGTGTGTTCTCCGACACACGGTGCTAGCGCTCAAGGAGCTAATTATCTGCTAGCACCGCGTTAACAGGTTCCACCGGGACCGTGAGCCCGTCCCGGTTCAACCTGAGAGCTGAAAACACGGCGGCACGGTGGATCTACCTGATGTCTCCGTGATCCAGACGAGAAACCAGCAAGTAATCCCGGTGAGCTGACGTTAGCTCAGGTCCGCTGAGTAAAGGGCTAATCAACGAGCTGGCACGGGATTATGACGTCATCAACAAGCGCCGCTGTTTAAATGACGGGTGCCAAAGGTTATGCGGAGTTTTTTTGTACTGGTCGAACTAAAGGCTGGTTATAATATCAACTTTATCCTTTACAGATGTGTCACCAGTAGAAGCTGCAGCACAGGTCGGAAGGAAACGGACCTGAAGCTTCAGAACATTATTTACCTGATTGTTGTTCCTGCGTAAAGACGAGTCATCAGCCAGCTCGGTGCTGCGTTTAGGGTTAGGGTGGAAACCGTGTCCTTCCGTGAGGACAATTTAACAGACAGGGCTGGATTCCTTTTGCAAATGGAAACCTAGAGCAGTATCATCACTTCAGTCAACTCAGCGATTTCCATTTAAATACATGATTACACGGAACGCCACAAGATTCTCAAAACTTTTTAATTAAGCTATAATTAAAAAATGGATGAAAAAAAATTAGGCCCTCGTCAGCAATCAGACCAGAATAATCAATCAAACCAAAATAATCAGATTGAGAATGAAATAATCAGACAATACTAATCAATCAGACCAGAATAATCTATCAAACCGAAATAACTAATCAGACTGAAATAATCAAACAAGACTAATCAATTAGACCGGAATAATCAATCAGAATGAAATAATCAGACAAGACTAATCAATTAGACTGGAATAATCAATCAGAATGAAATAATCAGACAAGACTAATCAATTAGACTGGAATAATCAATCAGAATGAAATAATCAGACAATACTAATCAATTAGACCGGAATAATCAATCAGAATGAAATAATCAGACAATACTAATCAATTAGACCAGAATAATCAATCAGACCGGTCTCATTGGGGGTGGAGGATGGGTGTCATTATGATCACTGAACATGTCAATAACAAATAAGTTATTAATTAGAAATGTCAGTCACAGCTTATTAATAGTCTCAAGCTAAAATTTATCTACAGTATGTGGGGACAACCTATAGAGAGATTATTTGTTTATCAACAAAGCGGATGCACGTGCAACCTAGCTGCAGAAATGAGCCATCCAGCTCTGATTCCATTGTTCTTTGTGGTTATCTTGTAGTTGCATGATGAGGACGATAAATAACTCGCGCTTCCAGCGTGGCTTTAATAAAAAAATTGGAGTGGCAACTCCATGCTGCCACACACGTCTTTTATTGTTTTTAACCCTGTTTGTCATTGCAGCGCGACCTCCAGTGGGCGTGGCGCTGGGCCCCTGAAGCAGTGGCACCTTGTGTGGTTTGTCGTGTCCTGTGCTCTTTTGGTTTTACTGCACTGTGTGTGTTTGTTGCACGGGTGACTTGGTGGTGGGAGTGCCGCTTCTCCAGCTGGCCTTGGCCCGCTGGTAAGTCTCTGCTGCATTAGTTTTGTTATTTTTTATTTGATTTGAGCCCCTTTTAGTAGTTTTTTTTATAGTTCTATGTCAATAAATGTTTTATGTTAATGTTTTAATGGATGGAACCCACGGCTTCTCAACTTCTTCCCAAATAATGCACCTATGTGCCTGTTTTGTTTTTTTAATGTTTGATTTCCTGGGGTGAAATTCCCCAGGAGGCATTGTTTTTAACCCATATAAATGCCTATCTTAACATACTCTTCATATAAATGCCTAACTCAAATATATACCTCTAGTCCGCTGTGCTACATTTGGCGTTGTTGGCAGGATCTATTGGCCGTAGAAGCAGAACCGTGGTTCCATCCTCGACTCGAAAGCTTCTTTTTGGAAAATTAACAGCAGAGAATGAGTTGGTCTGTCTACCACCTCAGTAGCTAGAGCTGCTACATAGCTCCTGTTTTTATTTGGTTTTTGTGTTCTACCTCTTCCTCTTCTCTGGACCAGTTGTGTTGCCATGTTGGCCCAGAGCTCATCACCATCACTAACATAAGATTCCAGTAGTCACACACTCAGACACCTATTGGCTGGGCTTTTGTTTGCTCACACCTGGGTACTAATTGGTGAGCAAACCAATCAGGCCAAATGGGAGTGGCAACTCCATGCTGCCACAATATTATTAATAATAATGAGGAAACCTGCTGTTTCAAGCAGACCTCTGAATCAACAAAGTTCTGCATCAGAGAATAGAAGCATCATAGCTTTTTTCTGTATAAAATGACTCATAAGGCATTGATTTACACTAGAGAACACTGCAAAAGTATATAAAAAAACACGAGTAAACCACACCTTTAAGGTAATGCTTTTTCTCTTTTTCCATTAAAATTTTTTCTTTCTACAACCTTTACATTTACAATCAGAACAGGAACATTTCAGGTTAAAGTGACCAGTAAAAAGGTTTTTATTCAGACCTAAGGGGTCATTCTGCGACATCACTCAAAGTGGGAGGAGCCTCTAGAAACAGGAAGTCATCCTCTTAATTATTAAATCTGACACAAGAACTGGATGTTTTCAGGTTTGAAAGGATTTTATTCAGATACAGGTTGTGATGGATTTCTGGATTCTGGAGGATTAATCAGGTTTTATTTTCAGTCATGAAATGAAAACGAGTCAGTAGAGAATCATTTCATCCTGATGGAGTCTCATCTGGCTCAGAGTTGTCCTGGGAAGGACCGACGTCCTCATCCGATTCTGGCTGCAGGGGATCAGAACTGGTCTTAAAACCAACAGATGGACCTGAACCAGTCTCAGAGTGAATGGTTGGATCAGAACCAGATAAAGAGTTTGACCTCCCTCCTCCTTTTCCTCTTGCGTTCCTCATTGCTCCTCGGCGGTGGCGGAGCCCCAGGCGTAGCAGGCTGCGATGCACCGTGTGTTCCGACACCTTCCGGTCAGAACCGGCGTTCACCTCTTCAGCTATCTGAGCCACCGTGGCCCTTCGATTGGACTGGACCAACCGGGCCAGCCGCCGCTCACCACGCTCGTCAATTAACCTGGGCCGGCCGTGGCCCTGACGCTGGTTGACCAGTGTCCCCTCCCTGGACCAGCGCCGGAAGGTGCTGACCACAGCTGAGCGAGAACATCCCACCACCGACGCCGTCCTGGAGATGCTGTGACCTAGACGTCTGGCCATCACGATCTGACCCTTCTCAAAGTCACTCAGGTCCTTCCCCTTCCCCATTGCTCCACCCACCAGCAGCGTGAGAGTCGGGGCACTCACCTGGAGCACCATAAGCCCCGCCCATTATTAGGAACCATGGTAACCATAGGATCCATCTCACAGGTCCAAACGTTACGGCTGATTAGAGTTCATGAGTAACAAGAAGACCTGTCAGATAGGACAACAAAGAGTCAAAGGTCAGCAGCCAAGACCAGACCAGACCCAGAGTCCAGGACCAGACCAGACCAGACCTAGAGTCCAGGACCAGACCAGACCTAGAGTCCAGGACCAGACCAGACCTAGAGTCCAGGACCAGACCAGACCAAACCCAGAGTCCAGGACCAGACCAGACCCAGAGTCCAGGACCAGACCAGACCAGACCTAGAGTCCAGGACCAGACCAGACCTAGAGTCCAGGACCAGACCAGACCTAGAGTCCAGGACCAGACCAGACCAAACCCAGAGTCCAGGACCAGACCAGACCAAACCCAGAGTCCAGGACCAGACCAAACCCAGAGTCCAGGACCAGACCAGACCAGACCTAGAGTCCAGGACCAGACCAGACCTAGAGTCCAGGACCAGACCAGACCAAACCCAGAGTCCAGGACCAGACCAGACCAGACCTAGAGTCCAGGACCAGACCAGACCTAGAGTCCAGGACCAGACCAGACCAGACCTAGAGTCCAGGACCAGACCAGACCCAGAGTCCAGGACCAGACCAGACCAGACCTAGAGTCCAGGACCAGACCAGACCCAGAGTCCAGGACCAGACCAGACCAGACCTAGAGTCCAGGACCAGACCAGACCTAGAGTCCAGGACCAGACCAGACCTAGAGTCCAGGACCAGACCAGACCAAACCCAGAGTCCAGGACCAGACCAAACCCAGAGTCCAGGACCAGACCAGACCAAACCCAGAGTCCAGGACCAGACCAGACCAAACCCAGAGTCCAGGACCAGACCAAACCCAGAGTCCAGGACCAGACCAAACCCAGAGTCCAGGACCAGACCAGACCAGACCTAGAGTCCAGGACCAGACCAGACCTAGAGTCCAGGACCAGACCAGACCAAACCCAGAGTCCAGGACCAGACCAGACCCAGAGTCCAGGACCAGACCAGACCAAACCCACAGTCCAGGACCAGACCAGACCAGACCTAGAGTCCAGACCAGACCAGACCTAGAGTCCAGGACTTGACCCAGAGTCCAGGACCAGACCAGACCATACCCAGAGTCCAGGACTTGACCCAGAGTCCAGGACCAGACCTAGAGTCCAGGACTTGACCCAGAGTCCAGGACCAGACCAAACCCAGAGTCCAGGACTTGACCCAGAGTCCAGGACCAGACCAGACCTAGAGTCCAGGACCAGACCAGACCAAACCCAGAGTCCAGGACCAGACCAAACCCAGAGTCCAGGACCAGACCAGACCAAACCCAGAGTCCAGGACCAGACCAAACCCAGAGTCCAGGACCAGACCAGACCCAGAGTCCAGGACCAGACCAGACCAAGAGTCCAGGACCAGACCTAGAGTCCAGGACTTGACCCAGAGTCCAGGACCAGACCAGACCATACCCAGAGTCCAGGACTTGACCCAGAGTCCAGGACCAGACCAGACCAAACCCAGAGTCAAGGACCAGACCCAGAGTCCAGGACCAGACCAAACCCAGAGTCCAGGACCAGACCAAACCCAGAGTCCAGGACCAGACCAGACCTAGAGTCCAGGACCAGACCAGACCAGACCCAGAGTCCAGGACCAGACCAGACCAAACCCAGAGTCCAGGACCAGACCAAACCCAGAGTCCAGGACCAGACCAAACCCAGAGTCCAGGACCAGACCAAGACCCAGAGTCCAGGACCAGACCAGACCAGACCCAGAGTCCAGGACCAGACCAGACCAGACCCAGAGTCCAGGACCAGACCCTAGCATACCCAGAGTCCAGGACCAGACCTAGAGTCCAGGACCAGACCAGACCAAACCCAGAGTCCAGGACCAGACCAAACCCAGAGTCCAGGACCAGACCAGACCAGACCTAGAGTCCAGGACCTGACCCAGAGTCCAGGACCAGACCAAACCTAGAGTCCAGGACCAGACCAGACCTAGAGTCCAGGACCAGACCAGACCAAACCCAGAGTCCAGGACCAGACCAAACCCGAGTCCAGGACCAGACCAGACCATACCCAGAGTCCAGGACTAGACCCAGAGTCCAGGACCAGACCAGACCAGACCCAGAGTCCAGGACTTGACACCTAGAGTCCAGGACCAGACCAGACCAGACCCAGAGTCCAGGACCAGACCAGACCAAACCCAGAGTCCAGGACCAGACCAGACCAAACCCAGAGTCCAGGACCAGACCAGACCAGACCTAGAGTCCAGGACCAGACCAGACCTAGAGTCCAGGACCAGACCAGACCAAACCCAGAGTCCAGGACCAGACCAGACCAAACCCAGAGTCCAGGACCAGACCAGACCAAACCCAGAGTCCAGGACTTGACCCAGAGTCCAGGACCAGACCAGACCAAACCCAGAGTCCAGGACCAGACCAGACCAGACCTAGAGTCCAGGACCAGACCAGACCAGAGTACAGTCCAGGACCAGACCAGACCTAGAGTCCAGGACCAGACCAGACCAAACCCAGAGTCCAGGACCAGACCAAACCCAGAGTCCAGGACCAGACCAGACCAGACCTAGAGTCAAGGACTTGACCCAGAGTCCAGGACCAGACCAAACCTAGAGTCCAGGACCAGACCAAACCCAGAGTCCAGGACCAGACCAGACCAAACCCAGAGTCCAGGACCAGACCAAACCAAGAGTCCAGGACCAGACCAGACCAGACCTAGAGTCCAGGACCAGACCAGACCAAACCCAGAGTCCAGGACCAGACCAGACCAGACCCAGAGTCCAGGACCAGACCAGACCAAACCCAGAGTCCAGGACCAGACCAAACCAAAAGTCCAGGACCAGACCAGACCTAGAGTCCAGGACCAGACCAGACCTAGAGTCCAGGACCAGACCAGACCAAACCCAGAGTCCAGGACCAGACCAGACCAAACCCAGAGTACAGGACCAGACCAGACCAAACCCACAGTCCAGGACCAGACCAAACCCAGAGTCCAGGACCAGACCAAACCCAGAGTCCAGGACCAGACCAGACCAGACCCAGAGTCCAGGACCAGACCCAGAGTCCAGGACCAGACCAGACCAAACCCAGAGTCCAGGACTTGACCCAGAGTCCAGGACCAGACCAGACCAGACCTAGAGTCCAGGACCAGACCAGACCAGACCTAGAGTCCAGGACCAGACCAGACCTAGAGTCCAGGACCAGACCAGACCAAACCCAGAGTCCAGGACCAGACCAGACCAAACCCAGAGTCCAGGACCAGACCAAACCCAGAGTCCAGGACCAGACCAGACCAGACCTAGAGTCCAGGACCAGACCAGACCAGACCTAGAGTCCAGGACCAGACCAGACCAGACCCAGAGTCCAGGACCAGACCCGACCTAGAGTCCAGGACTTGACCCAGAGTCCAGGACCAGACCAGACCTAGAGTCCAGGACTTGACCCAGAGTCCAGGACCAGACCAGACCATACCCAGAGTCCAGGACTTGACCCAGAGTCCAGGACCAGACCTAGAGGCCAGGACTTGACCCAGAGTCCAGGACCAGACCAGACCTAGAGTCCAGGACCAGACCAGACCTAGAGTCCAGGACCAGACCAGACCAAACCCAGAGTCCAGGACCAGACCAAACCCAGAGTCCAGGACCAGACCAGACCAGACCTAGAGTCCAGGACCAGACCAGACCAGACCCAGAGGCCAGGACCAGACCAGACCTAGAGTCCAGGACAAGACCAGACCAGCCCAGAGTCCAGGACCAGACCAAACCCAGCGTCCAGGACCAGACCAGACCAAACCCAGAGTCCAGGACCAGACCAGACCAAACCCAGAGTCCAGGACCAGACCAAACCCAGAGTCCAGGACCAGACCAGACCAAACCCAGAGTCCAGGACCAGACCAGACCAAACCCAGAGTCCAGGACCAGACCAGACCAGACCTAGAGTCCAGGACCAGACCAGACCCAGAGTCCAGGACCAGACCAGACCAAACCCAGAGTCCAGGACCAGACCAAGAGTCCAGGACTTGACCCAGAGTCCAGGACCAGACCTAGAGTCCAGGACTGGACCCAGAGTCCAGGACCAGACCAGACCATCCCCAGAGTCCAGGACTTGACCCAGAGTCCAGGACCAGACCAGACCAGAACTAGAGTCCATGACTTGACCCAGAGTCCAGGGCCAGACCAGACTTGACCCAGAGTCCAGGACCAGACCAGACCTAGAGTCCAGGACCAGACCAGACCCAGAGTCCAGGACCAGACCAGACCAAACCCAGAGTCCAGGACCAGACCAAACCCAGAGTCCAGGACCAGACCAGACCAGACCTAGAGTCCAGAACCAGACCAGACCAGACTAGAGTCCAGGACCAGACCAGACCATACCCAGAGTCCAGGACTTGACCCAGAGTCCAGGACCAGACCAGACCATACCCAGAGTCCAGGACTTGACCCAGAGTCCAGGACCAGACCTAGAGTCCAGGACTTAACCCAGAGTCCAGGACCAGACCAGACCATACCCAGAGTCCAGGACTTGACCCAGAGTCCAGGACCAGACCTAGAGTCCAGGACTTGACCCAGAGTCCAGGACCAGACCAGACCATCCCCAGAGTCCAGGACCAGACCTAGAGTCCAGGACTTGACCCAGAGTCCAGGACCAGACCAAACCCAGAGTCCAGGACTTGACCCAGAGTCCAGGACCAGACCAGACCAGAACTAGAGTCCATGACTTGACCCAGAGTCCAGGGCCAGACCAGACTTGACCCAGAGTCCAGGACCAGACCAGACCTAGAGTCCAGGACCAGACCAGACCCAGAGTCCAGGACCAGACCAGACCAAACCCAGAGTCCAGGAGCAGACCTAGAGTCCAGGACCAGACCTGACCCAGAGTCCAGGACCAGACCAGACCATCCCCAGAGTCCAGGACTTGACCCAGAGTCCAGGACCAGACCAGACCAAACCCAGAGTCCAGGACCAGACCAAACCCAGAGTCCAGGACCAGATCAGACCAAACCCAGAGTCCAGGACCAGACCAGACCAAACTCAGAGTCCAGGACCAGACCAAACCCAGAGTCCAGGACCAGACCAAACCCAAAGTCCAGGACCAGACCAGACCAAACCCAGAGTCCAGGACCAGACCAGATCAGACCTAGAGTCCAGAACCAGACCAGACCAGACCTAGAGTCCAGGACCAGACCAGACCAGACCCAGAGGCCAGGACCAGACCTAGAGTCCAGGACTTGACCCAGAGTCCAGGACCAGACCAGACCATACCCAGAGTCCAGGACTTGACCCAGAGTCCAGGACCAGACCAGACCATACCCAGAGTCCAGGACTTGACCCAGAGTACAGGACCAGACCTAGAGTCCAGGACCAGACCAGACCTAGAGTCCAGGACCAGACCAGACCAAACCCAGAGTCCAGGACCAGACCAGACCTAGAGTCCAGGACCAGACCAGACCAAACCCAGAGTCCAGGACCAGACCAAACCCAGAGTCCAGGACCAGACCAAACCCAGAGTCCAGGACCAGACCAGACCAAACCCAGAGTCCAGGACTTGACCCAGAGTCCAGGACCAGACCTAGAGTCCAGGACTTGACCCAGAGTCCAGGACCAGACCAAACCCAGAGTCCAGGACTTGACCCAGAGTCCAGGACCAGACCAGACCAGACCTAGAGTCCATGACTTGACCCAGAGTCCAGGGCCAGACCAGACTTGACCCAGAGTCCAGGACCAGACCAGACCTAGAGTCCAGGACCAGACCAGACCTAGAGTCCAGGACCAGACCAGACCAAACCCAGAGTCCAGGACCAGACCAGACCAAACCCAGAGTCCAGGACCAGACCAAACCCAGAGTCCAGGACCAGACCAGACCAGACCTAGAGTCAAGGACTTGACCCAGAGTCCAGGACCAGACCAAACCTAGAGTCCAGGACCAGACCAAACCCAGAGTCCAGGACCAGACCAAACCCAGAGTCCAGGCCCAGACAAGACCAGACCTAGAGTCCAGGACCAGACCAGACCAGACCAGAACTAGAGTCCATGACTTGACCCAGAGTCCAGGGCCAGACCAGACTTGACCCAGAGTCCAGGACCAGACCAGACCTAGAGTCCAGGACCAGACCAGACCAGACCTAGAGTCCAGGACTTGACCCAGAGTCCAGGAACAGACCAGACCAAACCCAGAGTCCAGGACCAGACCAGACCAAACCCAGAGTCCAGGACCAGACCAGACCAGACCTAGAGTCCAGGACCAGACCAGACCTAGAGTCCAGGACCAGACCAGACCAGACCTAGAGTCCAGGACCAGACCAGACCTAGAGTCCAGGACCAGACCAAACCCAGAGTCCAGGACCAGACCAGACCCAGAGTCCAGGACCAGACCAGACCAAACCCATAGTCCAGGACTTGACCCAGAGTCCAGGACCAGACCAGACCATACCCAGAGTCCAGGACTTGACCCAGAGTCCAGGACCAGACCTAGAGTCCAGGACTTGACCCAGAGTCCAGGACCAGACCAGACCATACCAAACCCCCAGTCCAGGACCAGACCAAACCCAGAGTCCAGGACCAGACCAAACCCAGAGTCCAGGACCAGACCAGACCAAACCCAGAGTCCAGGACTTGACCCAGAGTCCAGGACCAGACCAGACCATACCCAGAGTCCAGGACTTGACCCAGAGACCAGACCAGACCTAGAGTCCAGGACCAGACCAGACCAGACCCAGAGTCCAGGACCAGACCAGACCAGACCTAGAGTCCAGGACCAGACCAGACCTAGAGTCCAGGACCAGACCAGACCTAGAGTCCAGGACCAGACCAGACCAAACCCAGAGTCCAGGACCAGACCAGACCAGACCTAGAGTCCAGGACCAGACCAGACCAAACCCAGAGTCCAGGACCAGACAAAACCCAGAGTCCAGGACCAGACCAGACCAGACCTAGAGTCCAGGACCAGACCAGACCAGACCTAGAGTACAGGACCAGACCAGACCAGACCTAGAGTCAAGGACTTGACCCAGAGTCCAGGACCAGACCAAACCCAGAGTCCAGGACCAGACCAAACCCAGAGTCCAGGACCAGACCAGACCAAACCCAGAGTCCAGGACTTGACCCAGAGTCCAGGACCAGACCAGACCAAACCCATAGTCCAGGACTTGACCCAGAGTCCAGGACCAGACCTAGAGTCCAGGACTTGACCCAGAGTCCAGGACCAGACCAGACCAAACCCAGAGTCCAGGACTTGACCCAGAGTCCAGGACCAGACCTAGAGTCCAGGACTTGACCCAGAGTCCAGGACCAGACCAGACCATACCCAGAGTCCAGGACTTGACCCAGAGTCCAGGACCAGACCAGACCAAACCCAGAGTCCAGGACCAGACCAGATCAGACCTAGAGTCCAGAACCAGACCAGACCAGACCTAGAGTCCAGGACCAGACCAGACCATACCCAGAGTCCAGGACTTGACCCAGAGTCCAGGACCAGACCAGACCATACCCAGAGTCCAGGACTTGACCCAGAGTCCAGGACCAGACCCGACCAGACCAGGAGTCCATGACTTGACCCAGAGTCCAGGGCCAGACCAGACTTGACCCAGAGTCCAGGACCAGACCAGACCTAGAGTCCAGGACCAGACCAGACCCAGAGTCCAGGACCAGACCAGACCAAACCCAGAGTCCAGGACCAGACCAAACCCAGAGTCCAGGACCAGATCAGACCAGACCCAGAGTCCAGGACCAGACCTAGAGTCCAGGACTTGACCCAGAGTCCAGGACCAGACCAGACCACACCCAGAGTCCAGGACCAGACCAAACCCAGAGTCCAGGACCAGACCAAACCCAAAGTCCAGGACCAGACCAGACCATACCCAGAGTCCAGGACTTGACCCAGAGTCCAGGACCAGACCAGACCAAACCCAGAGTCCAGGACTTGACCCAGAGTCCAGGACCAGACCAGACCATCCCCAGAGTCCAGGACTTGACCCAGAGTCCAGACCAGACCAGACCAAGAGTCCAGGACCAGACCAGACCAGACCTAGAGTACAGGACCAGACCAGACCAAACCCAGAGACCAGGACCAGACAAAACCCAGAGTCCAGGACCAGACCAGACCATACCCAGAGTCCAGGACTTGACCCAGAGTCCAGGACCAGACCAGACTTGACCCAGAGTCCAGGACCAGACCAAACCTAGAGTCCAGGACCAGACCAGACCCAGAGTCCAGGACCAGACCAGACCAGACCTAGAGTCCAGGACCAGACCAGACCAAACCCAGAGTCCAGGACCAGACCAAACCCAGAGTCCAGGACCAGACCAGACCAAACCCAGAGTCCAGGACCAGACCAAACCCAGAGTCCAGGACCAGACCAGACCAGACCCAGAGGCCAGGACCAGACCAAACCCAGAGTCCAGGACCAGACCAGACCATACCCAGAGTCCAGGACTTGACCCAGAGTCCAGGACCAGACCTAGAGTCCAGGACTTGACCCAGAGTCCAGGACCAGACCAGACCAAACCCAGAGGCCAGGACCAGACCAAACCCAGAGTCCAGGACCAGACCAAACCCAGAGTCCAGGACCAGACCAGACCAGACCTAGAGTCCAGGACCAGACCAGACCAAACCCAGAGTCCAGGACCAGACCAAACCTAGAGTCCAGGACTTGACCCAGAGTCCAGGACCAGACCAGACCAGAACTAGAGTCCAGGACCAGACCAGACCAGACCAGAGTCCAGGACCAGACCAGACCATACCCAGAGTCCAGGACTTGACCCAGAGTCCAGGACCAGACCTAGAGTCCAGGACTTGACCCAGAGTCCAGGACCAGACCAAACCCAGCGTCCAGGACCAGACCAGACCAAACCCAGAGTCCAGGACCAGACCAAACCCAGAGTCCAGGACCAGACCAAACCCAGAGTCCAGGACCAGACCAGACCAGACCTAGAGTCCAGGACCAGACCAGACCAAATCCAGAGTCCAGGACCAGACCAGACCAGACCTAGAGTCCAGGACCAGACCAGACCAAACCCAGAGTCCAGGAGCAGACCTAGAGTCCAGGACCAGACCAGACCCAGAGTCCAGGACCGGACCAGACCAAACCCAGAGTCCAGGACCAGACCAGACCAAACCCAGAGTCCAGGACCAGACCAGACCAAACCCAGAGTCCAGGACCAGACCAGACCAGACCTAGAGTCCAGGACCAGACCAGACCAGATCTAGAGTCCAGGACCAGACCAAACCCAGAGTCCAGGACCAGACCAGACCAAACCCAGAGTCCAGGACTTGACCCAGAGTCCAGGACCAGACCAGACCATACCCAGAGTCCAGGACTTGACCCAGAGCCCAGGACCAGACCAGACCAAACCCAGAGTCCAGGACCAGACCAAACCCAGAGTCCAGGACCAGACCAGACCAGACCTAGAGTCCAGGACCAGACCAAACCCAGAGTCCAGGACCAGACCAGACCAAACCCAGAGTCCAGGACCAGACCAAACCCAGAGTCCAGGACCAGACCAGACCAAACCCAGAGGCCAGACCAGAACTAGAGTCCATGACTTGACCCAGAGTCCAGGGCCAGACCAGACTTGACCCAGAGTCCAGGACCAGACCAGACCCAGAGTCCAGGACCAGACCAAACCCAGAGTCCAGGACCAGACCAGACCAGACCTAGAGTCCAGGACCAGACCAGACCATCCCCAGAGTCCAGGACTTGACCCAGAGTCCAGGACCAGACCAGACCATACCCAGAGTCCAGGACCAGCCCTAGAGTCCAGGACTTGACCCAGAGTCCAGGACCAGACCAAACCCAGAGTCCAGGACTTGACCCAGAGTCCCGGACCAGACCAAATCCAGAGTCCAGGACTTGAACCAGAGTCCAGGACCAGACCAGACCAGACCTAGAGTCCAGGACTTGACCCAGAGTCCAGGAACAGACCAGACCAAACCCAGAGTCCAGGACCAGACCTAGAGTCCAGGACTTGACCCAGAGTCCAGGACCAGACCAAACCCAGAGTCCAGGACTTGACCCAGAGTCCCAGACCAGACCAGACCAGACCTAGAGTCCATGACTTGACCCAGAGTCCAGGGCCAGACCAGACTTGACCCAGAGTCCAGGACCAGACCTAGAGTCCAGGACTTGACCCAGAGTCCAGGACCAGACCAGACCCAGAGTCCAGGACCAGACCTAGAGTCCAGGACTTGACCCAGAGTCCAGGACCAGACCAGGCCCAGAGTCCAGGACAAGATAAGACCCAGACTCCAAGATCAGATTAAACCCAGCATCCTGGATCAGACCAGACCCTCAGTCCAGAACTAAACCCTGAGTCTAGGACCAGACCAGACCCCAGGACTAGACCAGACCCAGACTCCAGGGCCAGTTAAACCCAGAGTCCAGGACCAGACCAGACCCATAGTTCAGGATTAGACCCAGAGTCCAGGACCAGACCAGACCCATAGTTCAGGACTAGACCCAGAGTCCAGGACCAGACCACACCCTGAGTCCGGGACTAGACCCATACCAGGTTCTGGATCATGAAGCGACCTGGACCTGGTTTTAGAGACTAAAGAGAAATCCCACCTGAAGTGGCTCCACCTCCAATCACAACAAACATCAAGCGTCTCAGCTCAGATTCTCACAGATGAACCATCCGCTGGGTCTCATCAGGCCCTGGAATATTATCCTAAATCAGCTGATTCATCAGCTGATTAATCAGGAAAAACCAGCTGATGTCTGGGTTTCTCACCTCCGAACCGAAGAAAGCCGAAAGCGCTTCATGTTCCTCTGAACTACGGCGGCTCTGCAGGGACAACCAGCGCGAGGCGTTACTCCTTCTCAGCTGAACAAACAACCCAACACCGCCATCTGGTGCTTGGTTTGTGTGTGACAGTTTTCTGCTGCGGGTTTCCTGAACTTTTCTGTTTTCTCAAGTTCACAACAATAAAGATTCATCTCTTTAATCTCTCTGAACATAGATGTGTGTTTATAGATATACGTATATGTGTGTGTATCTGTATAGACATTATTTCCTTCTATATGATCTAATAAGGTGCCCACATCAAGCTGCCAGATTTCATTTCCTCCATTTGTTTTCTTTCATGTTTTTTCTTTTTGTTGTTTATATTCTTCCTGTTTTTTATTCTTGTTTATATGCAGCCAGTGTCTGTCCGTCCATCCATCGATCATATCTGTTTGTTGTAGAAATCACATATTTGATTTTGGACAAACACAATCTGAATCTTAAAGACATGAATATGATTTTGTCTGTGGACTTTCTATGTAATAGATGGTGATTCCTTGGATTCTTACCAGGGAACCCTTACAGTAACAGAAACAAACTTTACTTCATGCAATTTAACTTTATTACTATTCTAAACCTTACACTAATACTACACAAAATTTGAAATAACACAAAAGACATTAATCGGAGCTAAGATGAGGATTAACAAGGTTTAGATATGTCTCTTGAAAGAACAGATGTTTAGGTTTGGGGATTAATAAAATGAATCAGGCTTGATTTGATTAATTATCCTTATAGACAGATTAATTCATATACATCTGGCGCCAGAGTTAGCATAGCTGGGTTTATACGGCCTTACATCCTGATAAAGACTGGTTGACGTGTGGACCGAGGACCAGGATGCTGCTGATCAAAGTGAAGGTGGAGCTTGAGGCAGCAGCAGCTGTAATGGCGAGCTAAAAGGACAGTCCTGCGCTGGCTGATGGTGGCACCGTGGGATTACTGACAGAATGACATCTGGACTCGAGTGACACAGTGTATAGCTCCAGGACCAGAAAGACTGAGTACTCCTGCTATAAAGGATCCTTAACTTTAAAGTCTAAATGACCGTGTCTTAATGGAGGCTATTGGAAGGACGTTTTCATTCTTAAAACTGATTATTCTCTTTCTTTCTGCAGGACTACACAGCCAAGATATCAAAGAAGTGTCTTCAAAACAACTCTGTGAATGTCCGCGAGTGTCCCAGCCAAAGTCCAGACCTGAATCCATTGACCGTCTCTGGAGAGATCTGAAAACGGCTGCAGTGACGCTTCCATCCAACCTGATGGAGCTGAGAGGAGCTGCAGAGAGGGATGGACCAAACTGTCTAGAGAGACAAGCTGGAGGCATCAGGTTCAGAAAGACTGGAGGCTGCTAGAGGTGCTGCTCTCTGGACATTTTACCTGTGTTTGTTCAAAAGTGTTTTTCAGCGTATTGGTCCTGGTGAACTCACCACAGCTTCTCTGGCTTCTGGTCAGGTACCTGCTAACCTCCAGAGTTCTGTCATCAACCTGCTTTAAAAAAGCTTCCTTTGGATCCTTCTCTCCTCAGCAGCTACAAACCCATCTCTAAGCTTCCCTTTCTGGACAAGATTTTAGAGAAGATTGTGGTAAAACTGGAAACCACTGCTCTGGATCAGCACAGCATTCTGGACCGTTTTCAATCAGGTTGTGACAAATCCCCTCAACTGGATCAGCTCCTCTCAGCGTCTCAGATGATGTTCTGGTGCAGGTCAATGTTCTACCTGTTCTGGCTCCTTAAGAGCCACCCTGGATATCGCCAAGTGTGTCGGTGGGTTTATGTAGCCATTATTTATTCTCTGGGATGTTTTAATGCCGTCTATTTTATTTTGAAAATCTTATAGAAGTGACGACTCCTGCTGCTTCCTGTTAACGGTTGAAAGAAGCTATTCACTTCTACACCTACTAGAATGTGGTGGAATGACCTACCAAGCTACCAGAACAGGGTCTGTCTTCAAGAACTTCCTGAAGACCCAGGTCTTCAGAGAACTCCTTCTAGACTAGCTCCTCCCTTCCCTACTCTACTCTCTTTGTGCACTTCCCTCTATACTGGTATTCTTTTCCCTCACTGTGACCCTTTGTGACCTCTGACTAGTGTCCTTCCCTCTAGGTACTTTGTAACTGCTTTGTTACCATAAGTCAGTTTGGATAAAAGCATCAGATAAATAAACAGTTCAGTCAGAGTTAGTTCTGATTATTAAAACGTGTTTTACTTAGTTTTTATTCAACCAGCTGGTTAGGTTGGGCTACAGATCCTCTCACCATGTTGACCATCTTCACAGATTTTCAGACACAAATCCCCTCTAATCCGTTTTATTCTCAGGTCCGTTTCTTAAACATTTTACAGGCTTTTTCTAGAAAATGTCAGTCCACAGTCCTCTGAGTGTTACACCTGGTGGTAGGGGCGGGGTGCAGCCGGCTGCTCTGATTGGTCAGCAGGCGCACGGTGTGGAGGCGCCCACCGTCAGTCCTTTGCTCAGGAGGAACGCTTCCTGTTTGGGTTCTCGCCCGAGGAACTTCTTCAGCATCTCTGAGGCGTCCTCAGAACCGCCGGGCTGCAGGATGAACTTCCTGTAGTCCAGACCAACCTGATGGACCAATCAGGAGACAGGAAGTCAACATCAGTTACCATGATGACCCTAACAAGCCTTTTGTGGTTACCATAGTGACCCTGATGAGCCACTGCCAGCAGTTTTAACATTTCCTGGTTCTGGTTCCTGCTGATGGTCTGAAGGTGCGGCACAGTTGGAGCTCACCTGAGGGTTCATGATGCCTTCCTGTTTGAAGCGAGCGTAGAACATGTCCATGGAGAACACCTCGCTCCAGAGGTAACCGTAGTACTGAGCGTCGTAGCCGCCTGCTAGGTGTCCGAAGGTGGCCGGCATGTTGGTTCCTGTGAGACAGTATGTGTGATGTCACTTCCTGTGGTAAATGGAACACAGTCGCCAAAATATAAAGCTAGTCTAGAGCTCCATTATAGTGGGAAGACTTCAGGTGAGTTTGGGTTTAGTTTCCTGTCAGTGGCGCATCAGAAACCTGAAGCTGAACACGTAACAGGTGTGTAAACGCTGAGGAGCTCCTAGGATAGCCCCCCCCCCCACACACACACACACGATTGTTGCCATTTGTTTATGTTTGAAGTAGGGATGTCCCGATCAGGTTTGTTTGCCCTCGAGTCTGAGTCATTAGATTTTGAAGATCTGCCGATCCCGAGTCCCGATCCGATCTTTTTAATATGTTGTTGTGATCAACTTTATAAAGCCTCCAGACACAGACAGACTCACACTTTCTGCTTCAAGCTGCTTCTGAGTTCTACTTTGCCAAAGTTTAACTAATAAAAACAAACAAGTAACAAAATGATGTCATGCTGCAGACATAAATCCATCCATCTGTATACTCTATCATATCCATATATGTTTCAATACTTAAACATATATTCTCTGTGCACAAAATTAGTTTTGTGGTTGAAGTAACTTTTTGAGGAAAATCTTTTTTTCCTACAGCTGTTCAGGTGCAGAAATGTCAACATTATTTTAACACTCTGGTCCAGTTTTTGCCCAGAAAGAACAAACCTGTTTACTGACAATGACCCGGATCATTTCTTAAGTCATCAGCTCCTCCTTCACTCCTCCTGCTTTATCCTCTGACTGCAGCAGCTCTGAACAACTTCTTAATTAGACTGTTTGGAGAAATCCGTCAGTGTTGTGCGCATTTTGGAGCGACATTTAATCAGGAAGCTCCTCCTCAGAAAGCGCTTTTTAAAAATCTTAACATCGCTCAATTTATTTCCCGACGGAGGGCGGGTGTTGTGCAGCATGGAGCAGAATCTCCTCTGAGCCTGGAGGGAGACACGGCGTAGGGAGAACGAGTTAGCGCGGATATGACTCGCTCCACGCCGGCCTCGCCTCCTCCTCCAGACAGAGCACTCCCGTCGGTGCTTGCTTTCCATTCAGGGGGAGGACGAGTCCTGGCGGTGGGTGTGGAGTGAGCGGTGAACCCGGTCGCTGCTCCATAAGCTGCGTGTCTCCCGGTCCACTCCCTCCTCCTGGACCGGCGGAAACTGATTCAAACTCTGATTATGGTTAATATAAGTGCACACATATAGACTATATATAAATCCCATGTGCTTTAGATTGTTTAACATATATTTAAAAACCCAAACTTCCTTCTGAAGGCGTAGCGGCTTTTATTTTGGCGGGGCGGGGCGCATTAAGAGGAAACCCGAGTCAAAATAGGGAGGTGACGTCCGATACCGATCGAGTCCAAAATCACGTGATCGGAAATCGGCCCCGATCACGTGATCGGATCGGGACATCCCTAGTTTGAAGTCACAAAGCAGTGTGTGTGTGTGTGTTGACCTGGAGACGCAGGGATTCCCAGGATGTCCTCACAGAGACGTCCATATTCCTCTGCAGGATCCAGTCCAGTTCTGGTGTGCAGAGCCTGATCCACTTTGGCCAGAACTATCTGCCTCAAGTTGAAAAGACCTGCAGTCACAGGGCAAAGGTCAGAGGTCACCATCTGAATGACACCAAGGTGTCCTCAGGGTAGAGAAGTGAAACCTGATCTGGTGAGAACCAGAAGACATGTTCATCTGTGGAGGCTGCTCTGTTCAGATCAATCAGCGACTGGTTTATCGTTTATTCTCATCCTGATCTCCAATCAGTCATACGGTCTCTAGAAACAGGACGTAGTCCTCTGACTGGAGCAATACTCATGGCTAGTCTAATCAGGAGAGTAGCTGCTGTAGATCACTGACAGAAAAGAATTTGATTTTTTTTTAGATATTTAAAACAAATCTGGCTCTAAAACATCCCACCAGCTAACCTCTACAGTTAGAACTCTATATTACCTGTTAGCTAACCTCTACAGTTAGAACTCTATATTACCTGTTAGTTAACCTCTACAGTTAGAACACTATATTACCTGTTAGCTAACCTCTACAGTTAGAACACTATATTACCTGTTAGCTAACCTCTACAGTTAGAACACTATATTACCTGTTAGTTAACCTCTACAGTTAGAACACTATATTACCTGTTAGTTAACCTCTACAGTTAGAACTCTATATTACCTGTTAGTTAACCTCTACAGTTAGTTAATGTTAGCCATTTGTCTAGTTCATGGTGTTGATGCTGCAGCATTAACTCAGACACTGTTTGGTTAAAACAAACTAAACCTCTAACTATTGAATAACAACCTCCAGAATACTGGATTTTACTGTGAGGTAAACAAGAATTAAACCTGGGTTTCTCTCAGGATGGTACGTTTTTTACCAGAACTCCAGCACTACACCTACCGGTGTTGGCGAGGCGGGACTTGATGAGCTTGTCCAGTAGCTCGTCCGGGATTTGCTTTCCGGTCTTGTAGTGTTTGGACATCCTCTGTAGAGGTTCCTTCTCCCAGACCCAGTTCTCCAGCATCTGAGATGGAGCCTCGACAAAGTCCCGCTCCACATGCGTCCCGCTGAACATGGCGTAGTCTGCCTGCAGACACGAGAATTTCCCATCACTACCTGACCAGCGCCCGTCTTCAGAGAGAACAGACTGTGGCGTCGCTGACCTGAGCACAGAGCTGGTGCATGACGTGTCCGAACTCGTGGAAGTAGGTCTCCACCTCGTCGTGCTGCAGCAGTGACGGCGCGTCGGCGGTCGGCTTGCTGAAGTTGGCCACCATGGCCGCCACTGACATCTGGCGGGTTCCGTCGGACAGCAGGCAGCCGGGCTGCAGGCCGAAGCAGGCGGCGTGGCCATACTTCCCCTCCCTACACAGAGAAAACCAGCTAAATATAACCCAACTAACCTAAACTTGGTTAACTACACTAACCTCAACCTCACTAACTAAAATCTGAAATATTCTGACGACACAGATGGTTTCACATGTACAATGTTTATGTTCACTGATTTTGTTTGATAAAAACCCAAAACAGCAGATGTTTAGGTTCCTGGTTTAGTGAGTAGTGGGAGGCGGTTCTGACCGGGGGTGGAGGTCCAGGTAGAACTGTCCGACCACCTGACCGCTGCTGCGGTCCTTCACACAGTACAGAGTGACGTCAGGGTGCCAGACAGGCGCCGAGTCCACCAGCTGGAAGGTCAAACCCAGCAGGTCCTGGTAGATGTCCAGCAGACCCCGAGTCACCACCTCCATCGGGAAGTACTCCTTTAGCAGGTTCTGATCCACCGCATACTGGGTCTCCTCCACCTGAGGGGGGACAGTGGGAAAGCTTTCTCTCACTGTGGTAGCATGTGAAGTGAAATAAGCGGATTGGCTAAGGACTGAGGGAACAACTGACCTGAGTCATAAAGTAACGAGTGTCCCACGCATGGAGCTCCCCGTCAAAAGGAACGCCTCGTTTCTCACATTCCTTCTCCTTCAGCCGGAGGATGACTGCTCGCTCCTCCTCTCCCAGAGGCTTCAGCTTCCGGGCAAGATCCTCTGAAACAGAGCAGGAGGAGGAGTCAGGGGGAGGAGCCAGAGGGAGGAGCTAAGGACAGAGGGAGGGACCAGTGGGAGCAGTCAGGAGACGGGACTAGACGGAGGGAGTCAGGAGGAGGGTCATGGATAGCCTACATGGATCCTGGTGGTTCCGGACTCACCCAGAAAGCTAGCCACCTGCTTCCCAGACTTGGCCATGTTCATCTCCAGGACGAAGTCGGCGTGCGTAACGAAGCCCAGCAGAGAACTCTTCTGAGCTCTGAGCTTCACCAGCTCCTTCAGGATCACCGAGTTCTCCTGCAAACACAGGGAAAAGGATCATGACAGTCCTGCTCCAGACCCCCAGATCCAGTTCTGCTCAGGTACCAGGATCTCCAGTCCAGGTTTGTTTCTAGGTGAAATCTCTCAGCTGTGACCCTGACGGGTCTCCTCCTCACCTCCTGGCAGCGGGAGTTGAAGGCCTCCTCCAGCTTCCTGCGGGTTTCTGGGACGAAGCACTTCTTCATGGTGGGGAAGTAGTGAGGGTACTTCAGAGTGATCTTCAGTTTCTCTCCATCCTTCTCCAGAGAGTTCAGGAAGTCCTCAGGAAGTCCACCTGAAACGTTCAGGGTCAAAACAGAGATGCTGCGAGGACCCTGAGGGTTCTGCTGTAGGGACCTTGAGGTCTCTGGACTCACCCAGCTCATCTCTGGTGAAGGACAGGCTAGTGGTGTCCTCATTCAGGTTCTTGTTGAAGTCTATGCACAGGTTGCTCAGCTTCTTCTTAATGCTCTTGATCTCCTGTTTCAACAAAGAGAAGATGAACGTGTCACATGGAGAAGTCCCAGCTCCCAGTGTTAAAAGGCCCAAACAGGAAGCAGCATCACCTCCTGCGTCTCCTTGGGCAGATGGAGGCCGTTCCTCCTCCCCAGTCGGAGCAGTCTCTCCATGTAACGTTTAGCCTCTGGAGAGAGGCTTCCAGCGTCCAGCTTCTTCTGCAGGAGGAACAGAAAAACTGAAAAGAACAATTCCTCACAGGTCTAGGGGAGCAAACAACTATTAATAAAATAAAATGATGCTTGATGCCCACATCAAGACAGCCACTGTGCAAGTTCATGAACTGAAGACGCAGAAGATGCTTCGAAGGATGAGCAGCTCCAGGACACCTTCATGAACATCCTCAGCTGGGAGCTGGTGGGTCGGAGTTTGAGGCCGTGATTAGAGCGCGTGCATTCTCTGCACGCCTCAGCAACAACAGCAAGCACCAGGAACGCTCACTTCCAACAAAGACAAATCCAGAAGAAGACCTGGTGGTTACCAGACGGCACACTTTGAATGAGATGGACGAGGACACCTCAGCGCTGTGCGAGCGCCTAAAGAAAACCAGATGTTGCATTGAACCACTATCATGTACTCAAGCTCCGTATCCAAAGCTAGCTTATCCAAAACAGTCAAAACAAAATGGCTTTCTGCCATCAGCGTGTGAATGACCCTAGCCCCTTCGTAGCCACAGCGCCCTTACACCAGGCGCCACCAGACTCTCTGACCACCATCAGCAGGCACAGTGGGTGAAGTGGTTTGCCCGAGGACACAACAGCAAAGTAACCCTCCAGTTGCAAGACGGCGCTCTACCTACTGAGCTAACGCACTACGTTGACATCAGCAGCTCCCTATCTCCACGGTAACAGTGTGAACAACTTGCTGCTTCCTCCCGAGGCGCTGGACGGTTCACCAGAACCTCCTAGGAGTCGAGTCTTTCTCCATGGCCTCGTTGTCATGGCAGCTGCCACCTGCTTGGCCCTCTGGTACCTCCCTAACCCTAGACCATCTTGATGTTCTTCTGCCAGGCATTCCCAGTAGAGCCTCACTACACACGTTTGGGTCTACTAGGTCTGCACGGCATCTTCCCCCGTCACCTGAAACAACTCACCACCAGGTGGCGCTCAGGTGACAGCTCCACTCCAAGTAGAGAACGTCATGTACTTTGACATTTTATTGATTATTTAGCTAGTGGAAACCAGGACATTTACATGATGAGGCAGTAAATATATAAACACCATCAGGATGTAACCAAGTCAGGAGGAGTGACATCATCTCACCTCCAGGGCGACAATCCTCTGGTAGACGTCTTCCCTCATGCTCATCTCCACGTCAAACTCCGACAGCCGCTTGTCGGCCTCGGTGCTCGCCGTCCGGACCTCCTTACAGGGAGACACGTGTTGTGGGAAGTCCAGCATGTTCCTCTGGACTGAGACACAAAGGGCGGAGTCAGATTTGCTCTGATTATTCTCTATCAATATCCTAAAGGTCCCATATTCTACTCATAGACCTTCTAACAGTCGTATCAGTCCCAAAGACTGAGTCTGCTCAGAACGACCAAACTGACCAGTTTGGATCCTTGACCCTTTGCAGCCGCGCCTTCATCAGACTGCAGCACCAACACAAATCATTTTACATTAATGCACGAGGTGTGTGTGTTGTAGAGGACATCTGTCACGTCTGTTGAGAGTTTTGAGATCTACTGGGTTTATCACCCGTCTGTGAATGCAGCATAAACTGCTGTCTGATGCTGCGTCAGAAGAAAGAAGGTAGCGACTCACCAGTCAGCTGGTTCGGATAAAGAGAGGATTTTTGACAAAAACTCATCCTAAGAGGTGGTCAAGGAATTTGGAGAGGAGGAGGAGGATATTGACCAGCATGTGTCAGTGTTCCCGTTACCTCAGTCGAAACGTGTGTTACTTCACGTTTTCTTTGATACTGAAATCTGTTTTCTGACCCACTGAAATGTGACGACTCAAAAAAAAAAAAAAAAAAAAAACTACAGGAAGGGAGCAGACACTTTTTCACAGCTCTGTACGTCAACAAAACCCCAAAATAATAAATGTTGATGCTTGATTAGTTTTCATCAGCTTGACTAAATCCTGGACATTTCCTTTATTAAAGGCACAGATCTGTCCTGATGACATCATCTGGTCTGACAACACCACCATTAAGAAGGCTCAGCTGCACCTCCTGAGGGTCCTCAGGGAACATAACCTGGACCTTCTACCGCTCATCAACTGCATCACAGTACGGCACCATGGCGAATAGGGAGCTCAGAACATCACTGGCTGCCCTCTCACCTCCCCGACCGACATTTACTCCTCTGCTGCCTCAACAGAACATCAAACAGGACAGTCACCACTTTGGTCAGGACCTGTTTGACATGTTGTCCTCAAGGAGGCGCTACAGGCACAGCTCAAAACTCACATATGTATGTCTAATCCATGTTGTCCTACTAATCACTACTGAGTAAGACCTGATCCTGTGGAATACTGGGGATCTGACTGGATATGAAGAATTTATCCTCTGACTTCCAACTGTAGAAATGAACTCTGTGTTATCATAATAAATATCAGCATCATTTCATCAGACTGACAGGTAAAAATCCTCCAGGTTATTTATTGTTTTTAGCAGGACTGAAGTCCAACAGAAACTTAGAGGAGTCTCTGGGTTTGACAGCAGTGTTCTGGTCCTTGGTCCTGCAGGGGGGGGGGTAAATTAAACTGTCACCTGGTGGTTAGTTGTGAACTCAGTAGAGGGGCGGGGCCTGTTTTCAGCAGCCGCTAACAAAGCAGCAGCTGCTTCAGCTGCTTTCTCTACAAAGTGCTGATGAGGATTTACTCTGCTGAGTCGGCGCCATCACAGAGAAACAATGAGCGACCCGAGCCAGCCCAGGGTCATCCGACCAGTCTCGCTTCTCCACATTCAGGTTCATCAACAGTCGGCTGCAGAAACACCAGGAGAAAGATCTGACCTGGAGTTTAAAGTTGGAGTTTTATGGTTTTTAAAAATCTGCCTCGCTTTCCTCTGCTTATCCAGGGTCAGGTTGTGGGGCAGCATCTCCAGCAGGGATGTAGTTGTTTGACTAACTAGTGACCTCTGACCCAGAGATTGGACAGTCCATCCCCAGGTCTCAGCTCTGGTTCCTCATCAGAATGCATGTCAGTGAGATGAGGAGCTGCTCTAATTATTCCTCCCATACCTGAGATTTGGCCACACCCTGCTTGGCCCTCTGGTGCAAGTCTGCTGCTTCTAGAAATCCACAGACCAACCATCCCTGTAGGCCTGACAGCTCCTCTAACCTCTGGTGTCAGCCAGCGGGTACGGGGGTTACCACCACGACTGGCACCGGCCATCTTGGAACCACAGCTAGCAACAACTCAACAAAACAAGGCTTATTCAGACTGAATGTCCCCCACTGCTCTAGAGACGTGGTCAAAGCTCTGCTGGAGGTGGGAGTTGGAGACCATCTTGACAGGTTCGTCTGCCAGGCGTCCCAGCAGACCCTCACTATACGTTTGGGTCTACCAGGTCTGCACGGCGTCTCCCCCTGCCATCTGATCCAACTCACCATCAGATGATCAGCTGACAGCTCTGCTACTCTCTTTACCCGAGTGTCCAAAACATACGGCCACAGGTCAGATGGTACGACTTTGTTTTCACTGGCAGTCGATACGTTTACGGAGGTCACCAGGCAGAATTAGTATCACTACTGAGTGAGTTTTACCATTTACTTACAGTGTTTTACGCTAAGCTAATGCTAAAGGAGTACAGCTGGATCAGGATAACAGCTGGACTGTTCACTAATAGTTTTTGCCCACTGATCTAACCATGAGGAATATGAGGAGTATCCCTTTAATGTTAAATCTTTTCAAACATGATAGAACCTGATACCAGTAAAAACCGTTTAGTCAGTCAGTAACTCGCCTCTGCTGTGAGCCCTGATAGTGGAACCTGAGATCAAACATTTGAGAACCATAAAGATCTGATTTTAGACTTTGACTTTCTCAGGTGAAACATTAACCTGTAACACCAACATCGTGTTTTATGTTTGTTTTAGAATCATATTCGGTTTTTGGTCATTTTCTTTAAGAAGTTCACTTTTCTTTAACCAGGACTCTAAGCGGCCCAGCGACCAGAACCAACACCCACCGGTGTACTGGACCTCAACGTCAGCGAGAGCTTTCAGCGTGTTCTCGAAGGTGACCCCTTCCAGGTCCAGAGCTCCCACGCAGTCGTACACCTTCTTGGTGCCGTCGATGAGCTCGTTGGACAGCTCCTGGATCCTCTCTGGGCTCAGGTCCCAACGAAGCCGGTTCTCAGCGCAGACCGGCACCGAGCTGCCAAACACCACCTCACCTGGACGACAGGACGAAGACAGGTAAAGGTCAGAGGGTCAGGATGAGATCAGGACAGAACCAGGACCAGAGGAGGAACGAGGACTAGACATCTAAATAAATAATGAACATAAATATATGATCATGGAACACATTTTTATATCAAATACATAATAAAACAAATACACGAAGAACTAAATAAAACAAGTGAACAAAAAATAAAATAAATTAGATTAAAAACTTGTGAATGAAAATTTTACGAGCAAACAAAAATAAAAAAGAACTATTAATAAAAACGAGCAAATACATTAAAGCATGTTTTAGTGACCTCTTCACTTTAAGATGTTTCCTGACTGTTTCTTCCTCAGACGTCTGGAGGAGGTGGAGGTCTGGATGCAGGTTTTAGAAACCAGCTTTCATGTGTTCAACCTGCTTCTCTTCCTTTGAGCTCCAGATGATTAAAGTGGATCAGGACCTGTTCTACTGTTCTGTGGTGTTCTAGTGTCCACTGGGGTTGGCCAATCAGACGAGTGTATCACCCACCGGCGACTGGCTGAGCCATCACTTGTCTTTTGGTTTTTTAGGAGCAATTTAAACAGTTTTAAATGTGGGACTATGAACTAGTTTCTTAATTACTGAAATGCTTTGTCAAAGGAACTGGTGGACTGGCTCTCCCTTCACACCCACAGACTCCATCACTGGCTTCTATTTGTCTACAAGACAATTCTGGGCACGACACCTCTCTATACGTCCTCTCTTCTTCGCCTCACCCATAATAATCATCACACCAGGTCTAGTGAAGCCCATCATCCTAAACGCCTCTACTGACTGGAACAACTTACAAAACACCCTGAAACTTCCCACTTTGACATCTACCTTTAAATCCAAACTTCATCAGACTGTAACTGCCTGCTGCTCTTGTTGACTCACACATTTATATAGATACATTATTAACATTTACTCAACTTTATGATGTAATGGTTCTAATGCAAGCATGTATGTATTTACCCACTTTTTCAAATCCAGATTTTCTAAAGCCTGCCTTCAGTCTTATTTATTATAACTTTATTTGTTCTTATATGCTCAAATGTATTTTGATTTGGTTGCTGTTCTCTTGCACTATTTTCCGAGGCTCTCGGACAGGTCATGGTTGTAAATGAGAACATGTCGTCAAACATTTTACTCGGTAAAATAAAGGTTGACAAAAGGACAGAGCTTCTTCTTCCTCCTGACTGGTGTGTTTTGGCCTTTGGGGCCACCGTAGACTACAGTTTGAATGAACATCAATTATCAAAACGTCACTCGGGCTATTAAAGTGCGTTAATGAGCCGCATGTTAGCAACATGCTGAAAAACAAAAAAAGAAAACAAACAACCCGCCTATTAGTTCTGGTTACCGGTTAAAACACTAGCTGATTCACGGTGGACGCCATTCCGAAACGAACCCTACCAGGTTGGGCCCAGGTGTTGGCCGGAACCGGCTCAGGTGATAGCATAGCATGCTAGTTTCCGGTCCCAGCCGCGGAACCCCGCCGTTACCTCTCCGGTAAACCGCGTAAACACTCACCTGTCGGCCCCATGGTTCAGTTCGGATCAGGTTCGGTTCGGCTCGCGTGGCTCTCTAACCGGAAGCTCCGAAGGTCAGGATTATAGAGGATAGCATCACTTCCGCTCAGGCGTTTCAAAATAAAACCGAATATTAAACGTCACAGAAAAAATGAGAAAAAACAATCAATCTTTAATTCTTGATTTGAGGTTAAAGGAATTGTCTTCTTCAGGACAAATGTTAATATTTTTGAGCACTAACAAAGAAATTAACACAAAAAAATACAATGAATAAATACAATAAATCAATATTCATCCATCGTCTGTAGCCGTTTAGTCCCCCACAGAGGGTCACGGGGGAGCTGGTGCTTATCTCCAGCGGTATAAATCAATATTATATTACATAAATAAAATTGTTTAAAATGTCAAATAAATAAATAAATACACACATCCAATAATACACAAATGATATAAATAAAATATATAAATGAATGATTAAATTAAAGAACTAACAAATTACCAAATGAATCAATAAATGAATACAAATTATTACAAATTATCCAACCAATTGAAATGTATCAAGAACACGTTTTGTTTTTACTGCCTTCTTATTTGAAGAAGATATTGCATCTACATATGTCTTTAAATTTACAATAAAGTGATTATACAATGGTTTCTTATGTATTACCTTACATTTGTGTATAAAGAACTATTAAAAACAAAACCAGATTAATGAGATAAAAAGCAGAAGAGTGTTGTGCATCAAAGTCTGTGAAACCAAAAATAACATTTTTAAAATACATCAAAAAGTCAGACTTGATAGATCTTGAAATTAATGCAGTAATGTTTTTCCAAAAGTTTTTTGTGACAGAACAATCCCCAAAGAGGCGGGCAGTGGTCTCTGGAGAAAGGTCAGAGCAGGACACATCAATGATCATAAAATCTTTTTGAAGGAAATGCTTAGCTGGATAGAATCTATGTATTATTTTTAAAAGAAACTTCCTTAATTTTCTTGGTATAGACTATTTTATTATCCAGTTAAGATCTTGCCAAGAAGTGTTCCAGTTGCTAACAGGATGGAACTGAAATCAGAGATTTTTGTAGCTCAGAACAGATGATCAGTTGACAGCTCCGCTCCTCTTCACCTGAGTGTCCAAAGCACACAACCTCAGGTCAGAACTACGAAGTCAATCATCAAACTGCGACCTAGGCTGCCCTGGTACCAGGTATGATGTTAAACATGGTGTTTGTTGTGGTTAAACTGAGACTTGCTCAGAAGTCCAATAACAGAGCACCACTCAGGTTCAGAGTGGGTGGGCTGTGCCCCAATCGCGCCCCTCCAGGTCACGCTGTCAACGCCCACCGGAGCATTGAAGTCCCCCTGCAGGACAATGACTATGGATGTTGTAGGACTGTCTTGGTTTGCAACATTGTATGGTCATCGGGAAGTTCTGTGGAGTGGCAGACCGAGGTGGTGGTCCTCATTTTAAAAAAAGGGGACCAGAGGGTGTGTTGGACATGGAGATGGAGAGATGGATGGGGAGAGAGGACAGTCTGGGGTTCCCTACTGGGGATGCTGCCCCTGAGACCCGGACACAGATAAACAAGAAAGCAATGTGAGGCAGATCACGTTCATTATCAGAACTTTATTCAACAGGAAATCAAAATCTGATTTTATTAAATCTCCTGTACAGTCACAGAACTCTAAATCCAACATGTAACTGAACTAGGATCAGCTGTTTTCAGGCCTTATGCTACTGGTTCTCTTAAAACTGGACATCTTTCTGGAAAGGTCAAAGTTCATGAAAACCTCTTCCTATTATTGACTGTTTGTTTCTAAACAGGAACACAATCCAAATGTCTGAGACTGTTTCTGTAAATGTAGACATCGTTTCTTCTTTTGACCCACTTTATTGTCTTCATTCATTGATTCCTGAAACTCAATATGCAAAATAACTATAAAGATTCTGAATCTGAATATAGAGCAAAAAAAGGTTCAGTTATCTTCTAAAGTCACAGACCTTCAAAGGATGAGAACCATCTTTAGATGACCAGAATTAGAAGATGTTCAATCTTAAAACAGGTGACCCTTTATGTTTATTCAAGCATCAAACCTGGAACTACTGACTAGACACACTTCTGTCTTTTAAGAAACACAAAGCAAAGTGAAGTCTGTCAGTCCAATGAGCAAGGCACCACAGGGAATCGAACCCCATCCCATCACTGGGAGTACCGTTACCAGTGCCTGGAGCTTTCTGCTCTGACCTGAGGAGGTAAAGCAAATATGAGAAGCTACCTAAGAAATCTCCAGGTAGCTCCAGAAGGTCCACCCTGTCTCCACATTACAGGTGTGGTCCTCTAGGTGTTTGAATCGCTCTTAGTCTGACCCCTGACCTGAGGCCATGTTGCCATGGAGACCCTAACAGGGGCTGGTAACCCAGACAACACATCTTCAGGATCATGGGGGTTCACAAACCCCTCCACCACGATAAGGTGGCGATTCTGCGGAGGGGAAATTTTTTATTTTTTCTACTAAATATTTTTTTTATGAATTCATTTTTTATTTTGCTACTTCAGCTTTAATTGGCAGTTTATAATCAGTATAGAACAAACTGACAGAGTCGAGAACAAACAAACATTTCAGAAGTTGACATTTGCAGGGGCGGTTCTGGGGGGGCAGTGCCCCCTGACAACGAGCTTGGCCCCCCTGTGGCCCCTGCTAAGTGCTGAGTGTTTTATAGCGTTACAGATATGCATCGGCTCTGCTCGGTCTTGCCCGGTTCAAACCTTTCAGATACGGCCCAAATGTCCGGTTTCGGAGCAGAGCCCATACTGTTTCACGGCTTACTTTCTTACTTTACTTTCTTTCTGTCTTTCTTTCTTTCTTTCTTCAGTCATTCATTTATTTTTGGTTACTAATATACTTTTCTATTTAATAGGTATTTATTTTAAAATGAAAAAAATATATACCAGTATATACATTAAATAAAAAAAATATTAATACATTAAATTAAAAAAATATATACATTAAATAAATAAAAAAACATTAAATAAAAAACATATATATACATTAAATAAAAATATATATTAGTAAGAAAAACTAAGTGACTAAATGTCCTTTTGTGGTGCCCCAGCCTCCAGCCCCTACATTTGGGTTCTCCTTGACACCGCCTGACACCTTTTCTCTTAGTCCACATTCTATAAAAGTTAGGAATGAAAACCCTAACTTTGACCAAACTACAGTCCCTGTCTCTGAATCTTCTGTACCAGTGAAGAACCTGGGCCTGATTTTTGACTCTGAGCTGACTTTTATCCCTCACATCAAAAACATGACTGAAACAGGCTTTTATCATCTAAAGAACATTGCCAGAGTCTCTGGGGCCAACACAGAGACTCTGATGCTTTTATCAATGGACTACTGTAATGTCCTGTTTTCAGGTCTTCTGAAGGAATCTGCTCTGTTTTATGCTGCAAAAGAGAAACTGTGGTTACCCCCGGGGTCCTTCGTCCCAGGTTCGTATTGCTGAGGAGTAATACTTATCAGGCTGGTAAGAATGAAGAGTCAGGAGACCGTTCTGCGCAGAAGGGGGAATCTTTATTGCTCACAGCAGCGTGATACAAAGATTCTGACTTTTGCCAGTCATGCAGGTTCTATATAAGCATGGTAGATCAAAGGGAAGGAAGGGAGCTACTGGTTGCACAATGTTTACCAGCAGTTCAAAGTCTCTCAGGACACGGTCACCTAGTCCCTCTGCTCTGTTGACAGTTTTGGTCAAAGTGTGGGAGCACATCCTTTTGAATGTGCACGTACTTTGTACAAAGTTGAAAACACAGGAACACAATGTGAGCATAAGAAGTCCACAATTCCCCCTTTTGAACTATGTTAATAGTTCAATATGGCGCAGTAAAGCACAGATATATAGCCAAGCTGGAACATCTCCTCTGGGTCTTTTCAGTTATAGGTGAGGAGTAAAACAGTCATGGCAGCCACCCTGCCCTGGGTCGGCCTTCATCATCTGTGGCACATCGTCAGGAATACATCACAGCCTGAACGAGAAAAGAGAACAACAGTGAAAACAAAATCAAGAAATCACAAAACCAGAAAATGTAAAAGCATAAAAACTTAACAAAAATTAGAGACTATCCGGAAACAGTGAGCAACTCTCAAAGCTAAACCAACATCCCTGCAACCGTACTGAATCAGAAACTCTGAAACAGGAAATCTCAACCCATATATGCATTCCCTGCACCGAAATGAAGAAGAAGAGCTCAAACAAAATCGACGGCGTCAAAAATGAATCCGCTATACCCGGAGTCACCAGAGTCGCCGCCAGAGTCGCCGGAGCCGGTAACGGTGGAGTCCAATGGGGGAGCTGTGGTAAACAAGTCACCAAGACCGTAGAGTAGGGGCATCTGAAGGGAGGGGTCAGGACCACGAGATTCAGGGGATAGGGCAGTAACAATCAAACGCTGAATAAGGGCTCTAATGCACGGAATGCAGCAGCAGCCGCAAGTGACCAGAACAGCTGCAAACACAGAAAGAGAAAGAAGGACGGACAAAACTAGATCTTTATATTTACCAAACACATCACCCCAAGAGTCGAAAAAGGTCATGTCCACGCCAGAGTGTTCCTTCATCTTGTTAGTCAGAGCAGTCAGGCCAGTAATAGCCTTGGTCAGCGAACCATCCGGGGCAGTATTATTAGGGATGAAAGTACAACAATCCTGACCAAAAATACTACACACACCCCCTTTNTCTGTGATTCGATAGGGTCCAGTCCAGCGGGGCTCAGACCACTTTCTCTTGATGACCTTCAGGAAGACAAAGTCCGTTCCCGGACCTGGAGGGTCACCTTGTTGCAGTGCAGCCTTATCACCAATCTGAGAAGAATGCTGAGAGACAACACTTTGCAGGATGTTAAAATATGTCCTAGGGGAGAGTTCTGATTGGCTAGTCTTAGATAAAACTAGACTAGAGGAGGGGCCTGGGAAAGGCCTCCCATGTTCTAGCTCAAATGGAGTATATCCTGTTGTTTTATTTACAGAGCTTCTAATAGACATTAGAGCTAATGGTAAGGCATCCACCCATGACAATTTAGTTTGAGAACAGATTTTTGCTATTTTTGTTTTCAGAGATTGATTCATTCTTTCAACTTTACCCTGGGACTGGGGATGGTACACAGAACCAAATTTATGTTTTAATCCTAAGGCTTCCTCAACTTGTTGGAGGTCCTTATTTTTAAAATGTGAGCCATTATCAGACCGAATAATATCCGGAAAACCATGCTGCGGTATATAATGGTTTATTAGACACTTAACTACAGTTTTACTGTCTTCTTTTGCCACGGCCCATGCCTCAGGCCAGCCTGAAAATGCATCTACTGCCACCAACAGGTACCTGTACCTGCCTACTCTGTCTATCATGTCCGTGTAATCAATAATGATTTCCTTTCCAGGGCAAAGTGGAATAGGAAAGGAACCCACCATTGGTCTGAGAGTGGGTTTAACTCCAAACTTATTGCATTCTGTACAAGTTTTAACTAATTGTTTAGCCATATCCTGTAGGTAAGGATGCCACCAGTTGGACAAATTTCTCATCATTTGAGCCGGGCCCACGTGTCCCACCCCATGCGCTTCCTCTAATGCTGTTTGTCTAATTTCAGGAGGCAGAATGGGCCTGCCGTCTGGGCCTCTCCAGACGTCAGTGTTTGTGGCTCCTCTAGTAAGCCACAGGGATCTCTCCTGGGGACTAGCCTGGCTTTGGAGGCGTTTCAAGGTGTCTATAGTCAGTTCGAGGGGGAGGGGAGCTGGGGGAGGTTCCACCTGTGGGTCCATGATCATGATATGGGAGGGAAGGTATCCAGCTGTTTGTTTAGCTACCAAGTCTGCTTGTTTGTTCCCTAGTGACACTAGGTCTAATCCTGCACTGTGTCCTTTGCATTTAATGACTGCCACTTTTAAAGGTAAAAGTAGGGCTTCTGCTAACTCTCTCATTTCTTCTTCATGTTTAATAGGTTTTCCACCTGCTGTCCTGAACCCTGCTCTGAGCCACTGTCTCAGTTCTACATGCACTGCACCTACTGTATAAGCTGAATCACTGTAGATGTTGACCTTCTGGCCTTTAGCCAGTTTTAGTGCCTCTATTACAGCTCTAAGTTCAGCACGCTGTGCCGACTGAGGTCCTTCCATTTTTTCTGTTTTTACTGTCTGCCATTTCATGTTCTGTGGCTCTACAATCGCCCATGCCGATTGTAGAGCTCCT
This sequence comes from Callopanchax toddi, assembly GCA_006937965.1. Taxonomy (NCBI): domain Eukaryota; kingdom Metazoa; phylum Chordata; class Actinopteri; order Cyprinodontiformes; family Nothobranchiidae; genus Callopanchax; species Callopanchax toddi. The sequence goes on from SSNR01000280.1 coordinate 719,955, forward strand.
GTATCTGTTCTAAAACAACATCCATCAGTAAACCAGTCTTTTTCAGCATCCTTCAGAGGTTCTGCCTGTAGATCTGGCCTAACTTTCTCTTCTACCTGCACTACACTTTCACACTCATGTGGTTCTCCTGTGCCCATTTGATCAGCCATATTTATACCCTCGTGTGAGTAACTGATGTTTGGAGCTGTTAAAATAGACATAAGTCGTCTCTGTCTGAGGGAGGTGAGTGTAAAGGCATGTGATGAAACATAAGCTACGACACTATGTGACGTCAAGATTTTTAATGGGTGGCTCATTACAATGTGACCTGTCTTAGTAATGATTTTTGCCAGTCCAGCTGCATGTTGGGTGCATGGTGGATGTCGTTTTTCTGTGTTATCCAACATAACACTGGCGTAAGTTAATATCTGTCTCTGTCCCCCCNTTTTTATTTTTTCTACTAAATATTTTTTTTTATGAATTCATTTTTTATTTTGCCACTTCAGCTTTAATTGGCAGTTTATAATCAGTATAGAACAAACTGACAGAGTCGAGAACAAACAAACATTTCAGAAGTTGACATTTGCAGGGGCGGTTCTGGGGGGGCAGTGCCCCCTGACAACGAGCTTGGCCCCCCTGTGGCCCCTGCTAAGTGCTGAGTGTTTTATAGAGCTTACAGATATACATCGGCTCTGCTCGGTCTTGCCCGGTTCAAACCTTTCAGATACGGCCCACATGTCCGGTTTCGGAGCAGAGCCCATACTGTTTCACGGCCCTGCTCCTCCGTGGTTTTTCGCTGCACTTTTAAGGGGCCGCCCATCTGCTCGCTCGCTTCCACATTCCTGAGAAGCAGTCAAGAATCATCCCCGACCGTGTGGAGGCGAGCTGATACTATCAAACCGAGCAGAGCCGATGCATATCTGTAAGCGCTGTTAGATTGTGCCCCTTAAAAAGCAGCGGGCCCCAGCCTGCCCCCCTCTAATGTTGGTCTAGAACCGCCACTGGACATTTGAGACTTAAATGCAAGGAAAATATCNTAAAGTATTACTCATCACTCAGAGAGAACATAACTGACATCACTGCATTAAATTTAAAGTAATAGTTAATAGTTCCAATGACATTTTATTTCAATATTTTTTAAGATCTAATTTGAAACGCTGTAAAAACCTAATTAAGATACTGAAGTGATAGGTTTTATCCCCTAGGGGGCAGCAGAACTTTAGGAATGAGAAACCTAATTGGTGAGAAGGAAGATTTGATGAGGATGATACACAGCTGGTGAAAGACAAAAATAAAGAAGCTTGACAAAGAACCAGAAGTTGTCTGAGTAATTCAAGAAACATTACAGATACTAACAATTATCCAATCCAATCCAATCCAACTTTATTTATATAGCACTTTAAACAACCAGTACAGGCCCAAAGTGCTGCACAATAAAACAAGATAAAAACAAAACAACAGAAAAGGTAAAAGACAAAAAAGGGACTAAAACACACATAATACATAAAAACAGCCGTATGATAAAATACAAAAGATAAAATCAAAAACTAAAACCAAGACACTAAAATCATCACCTAGCTATACGCCAAGGAGAAGAGATGAGTCTTCAAGAGTGATTTAAAGTGACTCAGAGAAGAGGCCTGTCTGATGACCACGGGCAGGTCATTCCACATGCTAGGAGCTGCTACAGCAAAAGCACGATCACCTCTAAGCTTCCGCTGGGTCCTAGGAACCCTCAGGAGCAGCTGATCAGCTGACCTGAGGGAGCGAGAGGGCGCATAAGGCTGTAGCAGCTCAGAGAGGTAGGACGGGGCGAGGTCATGGAGGGCCTTAAAAGCAAATAAAAGGACCTTAAAATGAATTCTAAAATGAACAGGCAACCAGTGAAGTGATGCTAAAACAGGGGTAATGTGCTCATATTTATGTGTTCCTGTTAAAAGACGAGCTGCAGCATTTTGTACCCTCTGGAGCCGAGTAATGGACACAGCACTGACCCCTATATACAGTGCATTACAGTAATCCAGACGAGTGGTGACAAAAGCATGAATTACTGTTTCGAAGAGCTGTCTGGGAAGAATGGGTTTTATTTTGGCTAGCTGCCTCAGCTGAAAAAAGCTGGATTTAACCACTGATGTGATCTGGGAGTCAAATTTAAGACCAGCATCAACCTTTACACCCAGGTTTGTGATGAGCTGCTTGCTATACTGGGCCAGGTAACCCAGATCAACACTGGGGGTCGCAGTAGAGCTGCCAAAAATCATCACTTCTGTCTTATCTTCATTAAATTTTAGGAAATTCATTGCTGTCCAAGCCTTAATGTCGTCAAGACACTTGAGCAATGATGCAACCGAATGCGTCCCTTTCCTTTTAAGGGGAACATAGATTTGACAGTCATCAGCATAAAAATGGAATGGAATGCCATGCTTCCTAAGGATGGAGCCAAGCGGGAGCAAATACAGTAAAAATAAGAGTGGGCCCAGAACCGAACCCTGTGGAACACCACATGAGAGGGAGGAGGAGGAGGACACATGGTCACCTAGCCGCACACAAAAAGTTCGGCCCACTAGGTAGGATCTGAACCACTCCAGGGCCACATCCCTAATTCCCACCCACTGTTCCAAGCGAGAAAGTAGGATATCGTGATCCACAGTATCAAATGCTGCTGATAAGTCTAAAAGCACGAGGACAACACAGTCACCAGAGTCAGTAGCTAAAAACACATCATTAAAAACCTTTAAAAGGGCTGATTCAGTGCTGTGTGAAGCTTTAAAACCGGATTGGAAGACCTCTAAAATATTTTGCTCCTCCAGAAAGGCCGTCAGCTGATTATGAACAATCTTTTCCAAGACCTTTGAAAGGAAAGGTAATTTGGAGATAGGCCTGAAATTAGCAAGAACAGTAGGATCAAGAGCTGGTTTTTTAATCAGGGGCTGGACTGCTGCACGTTTAAAACTATCAGGAACCACTCCTGATGACAGACTACTGTTTAAAAGTTGAAGAACAACAGGACCGACAGTGGGGAAAACCTCTTTACAAAGCCGAGGAGGGACAGGGTCATCAGGGGAGCCAGCGGGCTTCAGATGACCAACAACCTCCTGCAACGAGGCCAGGGTCACGAGGTCAAACCTGTCAAAAACAACAGGACAGGGGACAAAGACTGAGGGGTCATGAGCAGGTGGACAGATCTGAGCCCTAATGGAGGAAACCTTCTCAGTAAAAAAGTGGAGACATTTTTCACAGAGAGCAGAAGAGGGCTCAACAGGGTCCAACAGAGGGACTTTAAGAACAGAGTCGATGGTCCTGAATAAAACACGAGGATTGTGACGGTTTAAATGAATAATATCGGACAGATATTTTCTTTTTGCTTCTTTCACAATTTTCTGATAATGACGCCACAAGTTCTTTAATATTTGAAAAGAGGCCTGTAATTTATCCTTCCTCCATGCTCCATGCATAAATGTGGGGGCCCATTTCACCAAAACCACAAATGCCCAGCCATTGATGCAAAATGTCGATTATGTGGGAAGAAGGGCCACTACCAACGTGTTTGCAGGCAAGAGGAAGAGGAGCAAAACTTCTTCCTTGGCACTGTTTCTTCCGGGAATCAGTCCTGGACTGCGGATATTCAAATAGAGAGCACATCAATGACTTTCAAGCTTGACACTGGGGCTGACGTAACTGCCATTTCTAAGTCAGATTTGGATAAAGTGTTCAGAGAAAAGGATACACCTGCGCTCCAACAGCCAGAGAAACCTTTATTGGGTCCTGGGAGGACACCGCTGGAGGTCGCAGGTTTCCTGAAGCTTCAACTTTGTTATGGACAAAAACAGACAAGTGAGATGGTGTATATTGTCAAAAATCTCAGCACACCACTTTTAGGACTTCCTGCCATTACAGCTCTGGGTTTGCTGAAACGAGTCGACGCCATCACAATAGAGTCTTTGAGAAACTCCTTTCCTAATCTATACTCTGGACTGGGAGTAGTGCAGCGGAAATACCACATAAAACTTCAGCCGAATGTGGTGCCGTACTCTCTGAAGACCCCCAGGAGGATCCCGTTACCGCTGATGGGGAAGGTGAAAGAGGAACTCATGAGGATGGAAACACTCGGAGTCATCACCAGAGTGGAAGAAGCTACGGACTGGTGCGCAGGCATGGTTGTTGTTCCAAAAAAGGACAGCAACAGACTGAGACAGTGTGTAGATTACACTAAGTTAAACGAATATGTGTGCAGAGAGAAGTTTGTGCTGCCTTCAGTAGAACAAAGTCTGGGGATGCTTGCTGGAGCAGAGTTGTTCAGCAAGCTGGATGCCAATATGGGCTTCTGGCAAATTCCTTTGTCAGAGGAGTCGGCTGCGCTTACCACGTTCATAACCCCTTTTGGGCGATTTTGCTTTAATCGCCTTCCCTTTGGTATCAACTCTGCACCTGAACATTTTCAGCGCACTATGTCAGAGGTCATTGAGGGACTGGAGGGCGTGGTCTGCCACATTGATGATGTGCTGGTCTGGGGTCGCTGCCAGGAGGAGCACGATGCACGACTCAATGAAACATTAAAGAGACTTGAGGAGGCAGGCATTACGCTGAATGTGGAAAAATGTGACCTGTCAAGAAACAAAGTAATCTTTTTGGGACATGTCATCAGAGATTCTGGCATTAGCCCAGACCCGAGAAAAACTGAGACCATCTCAAAGATGAAAGCAGCTGCCACAGTGGGGGAGCTCAGAAGCTTCCTGGGCATGGTGAACCAGGTGGGAAAGTTCATCCCTCACTTGGCTGAGAAGGATAAGGCCCTGAGGGATCTTTTGTCGAAGAAAAACTGCTGGTACTGGGGTGGGGACCAGGAAAAAGCATTTAACGACCTGAAAGATGCTATTACTTCACCTCCAGTGTTAGCAGTGCATGACCTGAGCAGGGATACTAAAGTTTCTGCTGATGCATCATCCTATGGGTTAGGGAGTGTTCTGCTGCAACAATGGGAAGATGGATGGAGACCGGTGGCATATGCATCAAGGTCGCTCTCTCCTACAGAGCAACGATATGCCCAGGTTGAGAAAGAGGCCCTGGCTGCTACCTGGGCGTGTGAACGCTTCAGAGATTACCTAATAGGCAAAACCTTTTGCCTGGAAACAGACCATAAACCACTGGTTTCATTGCTCGGAGGTAAAGCACTGGATCTTTTACCGCCCAGAATCCAGCGTTTCAGGATGAGACTGATGCGGTTCTCATATACAGTGCAATATGCTCCGGGAAAATCACTGTGGACAGCTGATGCCCTGTCACGTTCTCCGCTTGAAACCAAACAAACACAGGCGGATAAAGAGTTAATGGAGGACACGGATATCTACATGGATAGTATTGTGGAGAACATGCCTGTGAAACCATCTTTCCTTCAGACGCTGAGGGATCAACTGAAAATGGACAGTGTGTGTGTGCGGGTCATGGACATGTGCAGTCAAGGGTGGCCGCTGCATGAGACAAGAACCCTTACTGAGGAGCTACTGGTCTGATCGTGCCACTCTCACTGTAACAGATGGACTGCTGCTGAAAGATTCACGTCTTGTTATCCCATCAGCCTTGCGTGATGATGTAATGTTTAAACTGCATGAGGTACACCAGGGAGTCGTGAAGTGCAAAGCCCGGGCCCGTCAGACTGTCTGGTGGCCTGGACTCAGCCAGCAGATAAATGACATGGTTTTAAGATGCAGGACATGCATTTCTGAGAGGAAAAATCATCCTGAGCCTCTCCTTCCAACTGAATGCCCCGACAGACCATGGCAGAGAGTGGGCACGGATCTGTTTGAGCTGAGAGGTAACACTTACCTTCTGGCTGTGGACTACTTTTCTATATTTATTGAAATTGCATTGCTGGACAATAGCAGATCCAATGAAGTCATCTCTCATCTAAAGTCTTTCTTCGCTCGCCATGGCATCCCTGAGGTTCTTATGTCTGATAATGGACCTCAGTTTTCTGGACGGAGTTTTGAGGATTTTACTACTGCATATGGATTCGTGCATGTCACAAGCAGCCCCAGGTTTCCGCAGAGTAATGGGGAGGCGGAACACGCGGTTCAGACTGTGAAGAACCTGCTGAAAAAGACTGAGGATCCGTACATGGCTCTTCTGGCGTACAGGACTACGCCGCTTCAGAATGGCTATAGCCCTGCAGAACTCCTAATGGGATGACGTTTGCGGACTTCTCTTCCGGTGCACCCATCCCAGTTGGTACCTGTGCTGCCGGACCGGAGACTGCTTGTGCAGAGGGAGAAGGAGAAGAGGTCGTATGATGCGGAAAACTACAACAGACGCCATCGAGCAAAGCCACTAAATACTGTGTTACCTGGTGATCAGGTGTGGGTGACGGATGTGAAGAGGTCATGTGTTGTACAAGAACAACACTACACGCCACGGTCATATAAGGTGGACTTACAACAAGGGACTGTGAGGCGAAACCGTTTACATTTGTTTCCCCTACCCTCATCTGTGCATGGTTCAACATCTGCATGTCAGCAAAGTGAGTCAGAAAAGACTGTTGAGCCGTTGTCACCCCTTAAGGGGACTTTTCCAGAAACCCAGGTAAACTGTGAGGTTGTGAAAACCAGATCAGGAAGAATCGTTACCAAGCGAAACAGATTAGATCTGTAGAGTTTTGGTGCGTTCAATGTTCACTTGAATATAGAAAGGTTGTAATGTTCTGAGGAAACCTTAATGTTGACGTTTCAAGTTAAGTGTAATGGTTTCAGTTTCTGTAAAAAAAAAAGAAAAGAGTCTGAAAGAAAAGGAGATGTGGTGTATTCAATAGACTGAACTATCTTGACTCAATGTATGATCTTTGATACGGCAGACGTGATGACCTCATGAGCCGGTGTTTGGGGGAGAAACGGAAGTAAAAAGTTTGAGTTAACAGCACACAGTGGTGCCACGTTTCATTTGTTCATGCAAAGAACTTGACAATATCAGTCCCAACGACTGTGTCTGAGACCCAAAGTGTTCAAATATTTTCACCGTTTTCACTTCCTGATTCTCATTTTTGAGAAATGTGTTTTGAGCTAATGCTAAAACGGGTGGTTTCTAAATCTTTCCCCTGCTGATGTCAAGAAGGGAAAAGACCACTCCTCTCTAGAGGACAGAGCCAATCAGGAGCACCTTTGTCTACCTGAGCCCCCCCCCCCCCACCCTTTAAAAACCACTGGAGCACTCATCCTCACAAACGTTATCAAACAGTCATGTGAAGCAAAGTACAGCAGTTGCTTCCTCGATGGTTGATCAACAAGCACAAAAGTCTTTTTCACTCCCTTCATCTGAGACCTAGTGACGTCTCACGAACGCGCAGCGAAGAGAGATGGGCGGGGCTTAGAGAAGCTCTGCTCCCCAACTGCTCCGCCCATTTGAAAGTAAAGTTTAGCTTCAGGAGGTTGGATGAAGAACAACAGCTGACCTTAGTCAGGGTCAGTTTGACCAATCAGAGCTTTGACCTGTTATTGAGATGTAAAAGAAATGATTCAGAGTGGAGAGAAAGGCTTGAATATGAGACATTTAAAAATCAGTGATTTAAGAATATATCCAAAGACTTAAACACCATTTAATTTTCTTGGTACAGACTATTTTATTATCCAGTTAAGATCTTGCCAAGAAGTGTTCCAGTTGCTAACAGGATGGAACTGAAATCAGAGATTTTTGTAGCTCAGAACAGATGATCAGTTGACAGCTCCGCTCCTCTTCACCTGAGTGTCCAAAGCACACAACCTCAGGTCAGAACTACGAAGTCAATCATCAAACTGCGACCTAGGCTGCCCTGGTACCAGGTATGATGTTAAACATGGTGTTTGTTGTGGTTAAACTGAGACTTGCTCAGAAGTCCAATAACAGAGCACCACTCAGGTTCAGAGTGGGTGGGCTGTGCCCCAATCGCGCCCCTCCAGGTCACGCTGTCAATGCCCACCGGAGCATTGAAGTCCCCCTGCAGGACAATGACTATGGATGTTGTAGGACTGTCTTGGTTTGCAACATTGTATGGTCATCGGGAAGTTCTGTGGAGTGGCAGACCGAGTTGGTGGTCCTCATTTTAAAAAAAAGGGGACCAGAGGGTGTGTTGGACATGGAGATGGAGAGATGGATGGGGAGAGAGGACAGTCTGGGGTTCCCTACTGGGGATGCTGCCCCTGAGACCCGGACACAGATAAACAAGAAAGCAATGTGAGGCAGATCACGTTCATTATCAAAACTTTATTCAACAGGAAATCAAAATCTGATTTGATTAAATCTCCTGTACAGTCACAGAACTCTAAATCCAACATGTAACTGAACTAGGATCAGCTGTTTTCAGGCCTTATGCTACTGGTTCTCTTAAAACTGGACATCTTTCTGGAAAGGTCAAAGTTCATGAAAACCTCTTCCTATTATTGACTGTTTGTTTCTAAACAGGAACACAATCCAAATGTCTGAGACTGTTTCTGTAAATGTAGACATCGTTTCTTCTTTTGACCCACTTTATTGTCTTCATTCATTGATTCCTGAAACTCAATATGCAAAATAACTATAAAGACTCTGAATCTGAATATAGAGCAAAAAAAGTTCAGTTATCTTCTAAAGTCACAGACCTTCAAAGGATGAGAACCATCTTTAGATGACCAGAATTAGAAGATGTTCGATCTTAAAACAGGCGACCCTTTGTGTTTATTCAAGCATCAAACCTGGAACTACTGACTAGACACATTTCTGTCTTTTAAGAAACACAAAGCAAAGTGAAGTCTGTCAGTCCAATGAGCAGGGCACCACAGGGAATCAAACCCCGTCCCATCACTGGGAGTACCGTTACCAGTGCCTGGAGCTTTCTGCTCTGACCTGAGGAGGTAAAGCAAATATGAGAAGCTACCTAAGAAATCTCCAGGTAGCTCCAGAAGGTCCACCCTGTCTCCACATTACAGGTGTGGTCCTCTAGGTGTTTGAATCGCTCTTAGTCTGACCCCTGACCTGAGGCCATGTTGCCATGGAGACCCTAACAGGGGCTGGTAACCCAGACAACACATCTTCAGGATCATGGGGGTTCACAAACCCCTCCACCACGATAAGGTGGCGATTCTGCGGAGGGGAAATTTTTTATTTTTATCTACTAAATATTTTTTTTATGAATTCATTTTTTATTTTGCCACTTCAGCTTTAATTGGCAGTTTATAATCAGTATAGAACAAACTGACAGAGTCGAGAACAAACAAACATTTCAGAAGTTGACATTTGCAGGGGCGGTTCTGGGGGGGCAGTGGCCCCTGACAACGAGCCTGGCCCCCCTGTGGCCCCTGCTAAGTGCTGAGTGTTTTATAGAGCTTACAGATATACATCGGCTCTGCTCGGTCTTGCCCGGTTCAAACCTTTCAGATACGGCCCACATGTCCGGTTTCGGAGCAGAGCCCATACTGTTTCACGGCCCTGCTCCTCCGTGGTTTTTCGCTGCACTTTTAAGGGGCCGCCCATCTGCTCGCTCGCTTCCACATTCCTGAGAAGCAGTCAAGAATCATCCCCGACCGTGTGGAGGCGAGCTGATACTATCAAACCGAGCAGAGCCGATGCATATCTGTAAGCGCTGTTAGATTGTGCCCCTTAAAAAGCAGCNCTGCCCAAAACTACGGTCAATAAAGGATCAAACTACTGCTAGTAAGCGAGGTCTGGAACCGGGGTGGGACTAAAACAGAACCCGTCTGCTTTTCCCTCGAACGACAGGCTGCTCCCTCCTGTTGTACACGCAGGGCTGATGTCTGGGTCAGTTCAGCTGTGCGGACCCGGCACGTTGCTCTGGAGAAGAGGGGCGGAGCCGAAGACGGTCACTGACAGCGGAGCGGTCTCTGGTGCTGGAGGCGGCTCTAAACACAGGAGACAGTGACATATAAATTATGAAAAGAATAAAATATTGACCACAAAGATATAATAAATTCTTACCTCAGGGAGCATTATGTCAAAAACAAAGTCTAGGTGCGCAATCTCCCCTTTTTTATTCTGGCTCCCAAACCTGTTGCCTCTTCAATGATTTTCAGGAGGTCAAAGATCTGGTGAAAACATGAAAACCATGTTGATAAAAAATCCAGAGGTCTGCAGATTTTCAAGAAAACACTCCATTTCCTCAGATCTAAATAGGCTCAAAGAGAGGATGAACCTCTGAAATGGCATTATTTTATGATCTATGTAAACAGGCTCTGCAATTAAGATAGTTTTTAATAATAAGAAAAAGTGAAATAGTGACAAATATTGGGTCATTCTTTTCAAATTGCACTTTGAGTTCAGCTGTAAGAGCTCCTAAAGCTGATAGCTACAGGGAGAACTGCTGATTTCCTGATGTGTCACGATGATCAGTAACGGTAATATCTTCTGGTCATATACCTGCAGATGTCCCAGGGTGGCAGCGTGTCAGGAATGTGTAAAGCTTTCCTCACGTCGCCTATGTTCAGCCAGTCTGAGCCGTGCTGTTGATGCAGGGAGGAACTCCACTCACAGAAATAGAGGAAGACCTGGGACCTGAAAACTGCATTTAAAGATGTTTATCAGTAACACACACACACACGGCAGGAAACATGTTGTTAGAGAGAGTTTATTTCTTTATTATCCTTACTTATATTTACTCATATTTTTATTTTATTATATTGTGCATATAACCCTGTGTTCCAGTTGACATTTGACCTACTTGTTTCTCTGTACATGACTGTCACACCACACTCACTTTCAGTTCCTTATTTTCACAAACTCAGACACACACACACACCAGAACCAGTCTGAACACCTACACTTCCTCATTCTTCAACTTACACCTACACACACACACAAACCTTTACTTGACCTATAATCACATCATTGTATTTCCTGAACCCGTGTTTCCGTTGTCTCTACAATCCTTGTGTATAAATAAACGTACAAGGGAGATTCTCTCTTTGTAGCTGATGCTCTGAATGCCATGTTGCATTGAGCTGATCTACCCTTGCTGCAAGAACAAACTGGTTTCCTCTCCGTTCATCAGAGTCGTTTGATATTCTCCCTAACACATGTGTTCAGGTCACCTTGTAGGTGTGTAGGTTTTTTCCTGTAGTTCCTAAGCAGGTGACTCATCGTCCTCTCGTACGATTTGGATGATATCAGCTGGCCCTCGCAATCCAGTTAAAGCACGTACTCATTAAGGCCACTTAAATACACAAGGCTGAAGGCAACGTTCACCTGAAAGAAGAAAGAAATTCTAATGGGTCACATTGCAGAAACAGAAAATCCCAACTGGATAATGTCACAGCACATTATCCAGTCAGTTGGGACAATGTGCTGTGACACAGAACAGCCTTACAGGCTTCAGAACTGCTGTTGTAAAAGTTTCAGTCTCCCTTGTCACAGCAGTTTGTGTTCAGATCACGCACATCTTCTTTTGTATTTTAAGTAAATAATGTCAACAACTTACTCTTCTCCAAAGAGGCCATGATAATTCCCAAAGTAGATCAGGGACTGGTCATTGAGGGCAAAGCTGCTGAGACCATTTCCCACGGCGAAGCCCTAAAACAACATAAATGTACAGCTGTTATTAAATAGTCAGAAGACATCACCGCTGTGGATGGAACTGGAGATTCAGCATGAAGCTCCTCACCTCCAAGTTGATTTTGGATGGCAAACTGCATCTCTTCAATGTTTATAAATACTTATTAATCAAGCTAAAACATTTTTTAATTCTATCAACTCTGTTTGGAATGCCATCCCCTCCTGTCTTTTATATAACAGGTGTGACATTCAAAAAATTAAATACATAAAATTCTAATTTTCAGTGACAATTGTACCAACAAACATTGTAGATTATTGCAGAGGCAGTTGTTGAAACTTGAATATTGTGAACATTATATTATTAATTATTAAAGTTACTTTATAACGTTTTTGGACAATATCAAATTTTGTTTGTCGTCTGCTGATTTTATTTTTTTATTTTATTTAACAAATAAACTGCACATTCATTAAACAACTTAAATTACCCTATTTCAATTCCATAACTTTAAAAAAACGTACTTTTTTAAACACTTATGTAATAATAATATGCATTTAGGTTTTACAGAGGCCAGATATTCTCAACAATATGTTACTCAATTTAATTGTAATTCGCACTTGTGCTAATAATCACTAGCACTTTCTTTAAATATGATCATGGCAGTTTTTAATTATTGCATATTAAATCATTATGTCGGTTATTTATTTAATTTTAAGATATCTTTTATTATGAAACTTATACATAAAATAGCTTTTCTCTTTGATGCTGTTAAAGTGTAACTTTCCCACTGTGGGTCAGTAAAGGATGTTTCATTGTTCTTTTTTGTGTTTAAACACAGTTTATTCGCCTATACTATGTGTAAAGAGGCATTAAAAACCACACCATCGCTGCATAAGCTAATGCTAATGCTAACACGGACTGTCTGTGAAGAGATACAACAAACAGCTAGTCATATCACTGTGATATCTACCTTTATATAATGTGTCTGCCTTGCGAAAAAAACTTGTAACATTGTGACTTATTAAAACACTCTTTCACTTACCTCCTTTATGTCCGTCATGTCTCCATAAACGAATTAAAACTTATTCTTCTTCTGCTTCGGGTTTATTGGTACTTAGCAAACAACACAAAGGTGCACTACCGCCACCACCTGGTGAAAAATGACAGATTGACCCACGACTTGCTTCCGGTACGGATAATTGCGTCACTTCCGGTAGAGAGCTTCCGGTACGGTGGTACGAGAGTGGCTATCCGCCATCTTTGTCCGCCATCTTGTGGCTGCAGCCAGGTGCCTCTCATTTTTTGTGTTTTTTGGTTTTGTTTTTTTTTGTTCTTTTTTGTGTTTTTTTGTTTTGTTCTTTTTTGTGTTTTTTGTTTTTGTTTTTTTTGTTCTTTTTGTTTTCTTTTTTGTGTTTTTTTGTTCTTTTTCGTTTTGTTTTGGTGGGGGTTGTGTGTTTTTGTTCTTTTTTGTTTTTTTTGTTTTGTATTTTTTTGTTCTTTTTGTGTTTTTTGTTTTTTTGTGTTCTTTTTGTGTTTTTTGTTCTTTTTTGGTTTTTGCTTTTTGTTCTTTTTTGGGGTTTTGTTTTGTTCTTGTTCTTTTTGTGTTTTTTGTTTTGTTTTTGTTGTTTTTGTGTTTTTTGTTTTGTTTTTGTTCTTTTTGTATTTTTTGTTCTTTTTTGTGTTTTTTGTTCTTTTTGTGTGTTTTGTTCTTTTTGTGTTTTTGTTTTGTTTTTGGGGGGGTTTTGTGTGTTTTTGGTTTTTGTTTTGTATTTTTTTGTTCTTTTTGTGTTTTTTGTATTCTTTTTGTGTATTAGTTCTTTTTGTGTTTTTTGCTCTTTTTGTGTTTTTTGTTCTTTTTTGTTTTTTGTTCTTTTGTGTTTTTTGTTCTTTTTGTGTGTTTTGATGTTCTTTTTTGGGTTTTTGTTTTGTTTTTGTTCTTTTTGTATTTTTTCTTCTTTTTTGGGTTTTTTGTTCTTTTTGTGTTTTTTGTTCTTTTTGTGTTTTTCTTCTTTTTTGCATTTTTTGTTTGTCTTTCTTTCTGTATCATTCATCATAGCTACTTTGAATGAGGACAAACGGAAAAGAGCGCTCACTCTGACCATTTTTCACTGAAATATTTTTGAAATTTGTTATTTCTGCATGCAATCGCGTTTGGGGGGCAGTCATGGAATTTGGGGGGCAGTGCCCCCCCTTGCCCATGCCTACATCCGGCCTCGGCATACAGCTAGATTAATTAGCAAATTTTTACAACTCTGGTCATAACAAATGTTATGTATAGTGATATCAATACATGTACACAGTGGAACTACTTTATGTTTTACGTAGAAGATTACAAAGTGTAGTGTACGTGCATCAATCTGCATGTTTTGTCGGCAGCTTCATAAAAGTTACATGTCCCATCAACGGTTCCATTGTGTTGTGCTGTAACACCGTTAAGTAAATGAAGAACATGACAACACTGCCACAATTTTATACAGCTGGTTTTACATTATCCATTCCGTACAGACTGACACCAACTCACCATTACATCCTATTACAGTGCAAGAGAGAAGCTAACAGACAGTGGTTGCTAACTTAGCAGAATACCACATTTGTGGACGCTGTAACAGCATAAAAATTTGTTTTAACAAATATTCAGGTAAAGAGAGCAGTCACGCTTTCATGTAGCATTCGTATGAGGCAGTCTTCTGGAACACCGCAATTCCGTAGAAATCTCAGAAGTTGGGTATCCGTGTTTGTGGCCATGTTGCAAGCATATGTGAACAAGTAGACCTTAAGAGCGAGAGGTCCCTGAACGCAACATGTTTTATGTTCTAACAATAAAAACATATTGTACAAACATGAAAATTATAAGAACGTGATTGTACATTGTAAGAACGTGATAATATATTGTACGAACGTGATTGTGGTGTATTTACCTGTTTTCACTAAGTCATTCAGTCCAGCAGTGGGCGCTGTTGTCATTGTTTTACCTGCTGTAAGCTATGATTCGTTCTCCAGTAAAAGTTCCCTAAATGGTCACTGGTCTCTCTCCTCCTTGTGTAAAGACACTACAGCTGGCGACGAGGATAAATTTGGCTGCAGAGTGAGTACTATGGCGCAGTTTGGCAAATTAGACGAGTTCAGACCGGAAAATGAGCCGTGGACGGCGTATATTGAGCGGCTAGAGCAGTACATGGAAGCTAATGACATAGCTGAAGAAAAGCATGTCGCTGTTTTGCTAAGTGTGATGGGAGCAACTACGTATGGACTTTACCTGGTACAGGTTTCTCTAACTTTCTCTAACTTCTCTACAGGTTTCAAAGCCAAAAGCCAAGACATTCGATGAAATTGTGGACATTTTGAAAGGACGCTATGAACCAAAGCCGATATTAGTTGCTGAACATTTCCGTTTTAATAGATGCAGCCAGAAGACTAACCAAAGTGTTGCGGAATATGTGGCTGAATTAAAGCAACAGGCGGCAAATTGTGACTTTGGCACAACACTGGATTCAGCTCTACGGGACAGGTTTGTGAGTGGAATCAGAAATGAAGCATACCAGAGGAGACTACTAACAGAGGACAGATTAACCTTTACAAAAGCCTATGAGATTGCCCTCAATATGGAAACAGCGGACAGAGACACCAAGCAGTTGAGAGGTGTGGAGAGTGAACTGGTCGGAGCAGCACATGTTCACAAGGTTAGACCTGTGAAGACAAAAATGTCTTACATGTGCAAAGTAAAAAATCACCATGCAAATGAATGTTATTTCAAAGAGACTATGTGTAATAATTGTGGAAAAATCGGACACATCAAGAAGGCTTGTCTTGCTAAAGTGCAAAAAAGTCACGTGAAGAGTGTACCTAAAAGGAACAGCAAGGACACAAAGTATTTGGAAGCTGAAAATGACTCAGAAGATGGATTTGCTATTTTAACAGTTGGTGCTGAAGATGAGCAGCTGTATAAGGCAACATTTGTGATTGACAAAGTTGACCTTGAGATGGAAATCGACACTGGAGCAGCAAAGAGCGTCATTTCTCAAGATACAGTACTTATGAGAAAAAGTTCCAACAGCTGCCTCTGCAGCCAACTAAAATTAAGCTTAAAGCTTACAATGGAGGATGCATTCATGTTCTGGGACAGCTATTGGTGACAGTAGTGAAGAGCAAGCTGTGGAGTTGCCACTGTTAGTTGTAAAGGGACATGGAGCATCGCTTTGTGGCAGAAACTGGTTAAAAAGGCTCAGACTGAACTGGCAGTTGATTAAATATATGAACGAGCCAAAGGGGTATTCTCTCAAGGAACTGTTAGATACATACAGTGACGTGTTCAAAGAGGATCTAGGTACTGTTAAGGACATCAAAGCCACTATCGTGGTCAACCCTGAAGTGCCCCCAAAGTTTTGTAAAGACAGGCCCCTACCATTTGCAATGAAGGAAAAGGTGGAAAAAGAGCTGGAACGGCTGAAAATGGCAGATATTATAACACCTGTAAAGCACAGTGAGTGGGCAGCACCAATCGTGCCAGTATTAAAAAGGGACTCATCTCTTCGCCTGTGTGGGGATTACAAAGTATCAGTTAATCAGGCTATTAAAGCAGACACATACCCACTCCCACGGTTGGAGGAACTTCTCGCAACACTCAGTGAGGGAAAGTATTTCTCAAAAATAGACCTGGCAGCAGCATATCAGCAAGTGCTGCTAGATGAGGACTCCAAAAAGTACACAACAATCAACACTCACAAAGGACTGTTTGTGTACAACCGACTTCCATTTGGAACCAGTGCGGCGCCATCAATCTTCCAGCGCTTCATGGAAAACTTAAGGCGGCTCTCTGGATCTTTTTTTTTTTTTCTATGTATCAAAGTTTTCTAAATGTTTTAAATGATGTTTCAGGTCTAAACTATGATCTATGGGTTGAGTTCCACAACATCTGTCATTCTGATGAAGACCCTCCTTCCTCCTAGAGACCCCTTTCCATTATTTCTTGCCGCCGACATTTTTCAGCCAATGAAATTCAAATTTCTGCATTCTCTCAATATGCACGCACATCGACCAAACCTGTACCAGTAGGGGGCGCTGTCGTACAAGACGCTCCGTGTGTTTCTCTGATTACAGTCTCGTTCACTGAGGACTCACAGCTCATTTCTACTAAAAACCTACCCATTTCCCAGCTAAAGATGGATTTATTTTTATTTTTAAACCTTTCACCTCACAGAATGGCAAGGCTTGACAGGATTACGCGTTTATTTTGGTCAGAAAATTCATCCAGGGCCGAGTCAAGTTCAGCTTCAGAGTCCAGCAGCAGCTCGCTTCTAACAGAGCTAATATCAGAAGCAGCAGGGACAGAGAGGGCTCATCAGACCCTCGTAGTATTGTTGGAATAAGATTGTGAACTGTGAGGGATTAAACCCTACACATTGAGCTGTACAGCTTATGCCCGAAGTATATGCGCTGTGTGCACGCACGCACATGCGACCGGACGCGCGTGTCGAGATGTTTTGAGGAGGAGCCTTTGGACGCTAGATTCAAAAACTGCTTTCTTGCTGAAATAATCCAGAGTGCGGCTTTAATGAAAGACCTACCTGTGGTGGTTTAACTTGATGACTTGCTGATAACTGGACGCACAAAAGAGGAACACCTCCTCAACCTGCAGAAAGTCCTACAACGCCTTCAAGAAAATGGGTTGAGGGTAAAGCGCTCAAAGTGTGAGTTCTACAAACCGCAGACTGAATACTTGGGACACATTCTGGATGAGCAGAGGCTGCATCCATCAAAAGACAAGGTGAGGGCAATACAGGAAGCTCCGGCACCTACAAATGTGAAAGAACTTCAAGCTTTTTTGGGACTTGTAAACTATTATGGGAGATTTGTGCCAAAACAAAGCACAGTCTTGGCCCCCTTATACAAACTCCTGAGAGACAGCGAGACTTGGAGATGGGACTAAAGCTGAGCAGGCAGCGTTTGATAGATGTAAAGAGCTGCTGACTAGTGATCCAGTTCTAGCTCATTTTGATTCAAACCTGCCGCTCACGTTTGCGTGTGATGCCTCTGCATATGGGATTGGAGCAGTGATCCAGCACACTATGCCAAATGGGGAGGAGCGTCCAATAGCTTATGCTTCCCGCACACTGTCTCCAGCCGAAGTGAAGTATTCACAGATTGAAAAGGAGGCTCTGGGACTTATTTATGGAGTAAAAAAGTTCCATCAGTATCTGTGGGGTCGACATTTTACACTGGCAACGGACCATCGCCCCCTGTTGACACTTTTTGGTGAGCATAAGAGCCTGCCAACCTTGGCAGCAGCACGCATCCAGCGATGGGCTATAATATTATCAGCATATGATTACCACATTGTGTTCAAAAAGTCAGCTGATCACAGTAACGCAGATGGGCTTTCACGTTGTCCACTTCCAGACACCAGTGACACAGGAACTGCAGTGATTTCAGTAGCAGTTCACACCCTGTTGACTGAACATCTGGAGGAAGCTCCACTAAACGCTACTCAAGTTGCCAGAGCTACTCGCACGGACAAGGAATTGTCTAAAGTTTACAAATATGTGATGGAGGGCTGGCCAGCAGTGACTGATGGGAACCAAAAGGTTTACCATCAAAGAAGAAGCGAACTTTCTACAGAGCAAGGTTGTGTTTTGTGGGGAACCCGAGTTATTGTACCTTCAAAAATGAGAAATGCTGTGTTAAAAGAGCTTCATTCTGGACACCAAGGGATTGTGAAATCAAAAGCCAGCTCGCAAATACGTCTGGTGGCCAAATCTCGACCAGTACATTGAACGGGTCTGCAAAACCTGTGAAACTTGTCAGCTGGAACAGAAATTACCACAGCATGTTCCGTTACATCCATGGGAGTTCCCAGGTGAAGCCTGGAAAAGACTGCATATTGATTTTGCTGGACCATTTCAGAACAGCATGTTTAAGATTGTGGTCGATGCATACACTAAGTGGTTGGAAATATTCCACATGTCAAAGATCACATCACTGGCTACAGTGACCAAGCTAAAGAGGCTGTTTGCATCTTATGGACTTCCAGAACAAATAGTCACTGATAACGCCACTACCTTCACTTCTGCAGAGTTTCAAACCTTTGTGACACAAAATGGGATTTTGCACACAACATGTGCACCTGGCCATCCAGCCACAAATGGGTTGGCCGAAAGATATGTACAAACATTCAAAGTGGGGATGAAGAGGCTAGCAAAACGGCCTTGCTGCATGGAGGACAAACTTTCCATGTTTTTGCTGCAGTATCGTACTACACCAAACTGTACTACAGGTCAATCTCCTGCGGATTTGTTCCTACACAGACATGTCAGAACCAGACTGGATTTCATTAGGCCTGACACCAAGGTGGCTGGATGCATGAAACAATATCAACAGAAAGCACAGCATGATCTCACGGCTGTGGATCGTTCTTTTGCTGTGGGTGACATGGTCTATTTTCGGACCACTGGAGGGCGTAATCATAAGTGGATTCCTGGACAGGTTGTAAGACAAACAGGCCCAGTGTCTTATGAAGTCAGAGAGCGTGACACGGACACGGTGTACAGGCGTCATGGGGATCAGCTTCGTGCCTGAGCAGTGGTGGAGTCAGAGACTGAAAACCCTGAATCACAAATGGACGAGCAGAAGGATGGACCTGTCACACTGGACAGTTCTGTTCCGGACATGGATGGACAGCCAGCTGTTTCTCCAAGTCCACCGGAGGATGTGAGGCGTTCCACACGACCTCGCAAAACACCAAAACGATATTTGGAATAATATTTGCTAATGATGGGTGTTTGTTACTCATATTTTGTGTAAACAAGTACACTTAAGTTAAAATGTTAAATATGGGCTGTAGTTTTGAAACAAACATTTTTCTTTGGAAATGATAGTTGAGATGAAGTCATGTTTTAGATTATTTTGAGGTTTTCCTAAATGCATGCTAAACCAGAATTGCTGACTGAGGATAACTTGGTTGTTGGAGTTACTTGATTTTAAAAGGGGGATGATGTGGTGTATTTACCTGTTTTCACTAAGTCATTCAGTCCAGCAGTGGGCGCTGTTGTCATTGTTTTACCTGCTGTAAGCTATGATTCGTTCTCCAGTAAAAGTTCCCTAAATGGTCACTGGTCTCTCTCCTCCTTGTGTAAAGACACTACAGTGATAATTATATTGTAAGAACGTGATAGTATATTGTACGAACGTGATACAGCAGTGATTTAGCTAAAAAGAGAAGAGCTGATGAGACGAAAGTTATACATAGGATTACATTTCTTACTTCCAGGCCAATAGAGGCTCTCAATGAACCCGACAGGATTGAACTAATAGACTGCAGCATAGGTTGGATGAGATTTACAAGAGCAAAGCTGAAGGAGCCTTTGTTCGGTCTTGTAAGAAATGACTCAAAGAAGGTGAACAGAACTCAGCAGATTTTTTCAGACTTGAAAAACACCAAACTAACACTAACAGTATATTGCAACTAAATATTAATGGGACAATTTCTAATGATAAAAAAGCCATAGCAAAATATTATGCTGATTTCTATAGTAAACTTTATTGTTCTAATTACTGTCCTCAAGCAGCTTCTGATTTTTTTGACTCATTAGATAAAATTACTCAACTGAGTGAGGCTGAAACTGAACTCTGTGACAGGGAAATTACTTTGAATGAGGTCATGGTTGCTATAAAGTATCTAAAAGTTAACACATCACCTGGGACTGATGGCCTTACTGCCGAGTTTTATAAGCAGTTCGCTAACAGTATACAGTAGCTTCTTTTCTTTTGGAGGTCTTTAAGGAAAGTATCGATAGGGGTGCACTCTCCCCTACTTTATGTCAGGGGCTAATCACCTTGATTCCAAAACCAAGAACAAATCATTTGCTCTTGGATAACTGGCGACCAATTTCCTTACTAAATAATGATTATAAATTACTAGCACTGATTCTGGCAAATAGAGTAAAGCTTTTAATAGATAAAATTGTTGATGAGAGTCAATCTGGATTTATGCAGAATCATCATATTTCAAACAACATAAGATTAATTTTAGATATAATAGATTACCCAGAGCTTGTGCAGGATGACAGTTTTATTCTGTTTTTAGATTTTTATAAGGCTTTTGACACATTAGAACATGAATTTATTATTACTGCTTTAAATAAATTTGGTTTTGGTCGATTCTTCTGCAAGGCAGTTCAGATGCTGTATCATGACAGTAATAGCTCTATAAAACTTGCTACCGGTACTTCTCCCAGATTCTTTTTAAAACGTGGAGTAAGGCAGGGATGCCCCCTTTCAGTGTATCTGTTTATTCTCTCTGTGCAGCTCCTAAACTTGTAAAACTCAGTCCTTTAAAATGTCTGGTAGTTGCTAACAGAGAGATACTCATAAGTCAGCTAGCAGATGCTACTGCTCTTTTTCTCAGGGATGCTTCACAAGTATCAGTAGCAATCAGTAGCATTCAACCCTTTACAAAAGCCTCAGGACTTTCCCTTAATCTGCTTAAATGTGAACTTTTACCTGTAAAAAACTGTCTGGTGACCTCAATTCATGGAATTCCTGTAAGAAACTCTGTCACATACCTTGGTATTCAGATTATTAAGAATGAGAAGTCCAGATGCCCAACAAACTTTGCTCCTATTTTAGATAAAACTCAAAAAACACTAAATCACTGACTACAGAGAAACCTATCTTTAAGAGGAAGAGTTTTACTCTCAAAGGCAGAGGGACTCTCTTGTCTAACCTATGCTGCTCAGTCTTTATATATTGATAACACAACCTGTAATTCAATTAATAAATTATTATACAACTTTCTTTGGAGAAACAAAACCCACTACCTGCGAAAATCTGTCACATTAAACTCCTATGACAAAGGAGGTTTAAATATCATTGATTTTGGTGCACTTAACAATAAGATTAATTGGATAAAAAAAATATTTAAAAGATCCCACCTCAGTTTGGAACTTTGTCTCACATCATGTATTTTCCAATTTAGGCGGCCTTAACTTCCTGCTGTTATGTGATTATAGCATACAGAAAATTCCACTGAAACTCTCTCTCTTCCATCAACAAATTCTCTTGGCGTGGAAATTAATTTACAAACACAATTTTCCCCCACAGAATTGTTTTATTTGGAATAATTGCAGCATTGTTTATAAGAACAAAACACTGTTTTTCAATAATTGGTTCAACAATGGAATTAGTTTAGTTAGTCAGCTGTTCAACGAAGATGGTCAATTGTACAATTATTCAGAATTTCTTGTAAAATATACTGTACCAGTAACACCTAAGGATTTTTCAATTGTGTTTGATGCTATCCCATCTGGTCTGTGCATGTTACTCAGGTGCTCCCATGTTCCTGCTCCTCTGACAGTCGAGTCCCCAGATGTTTTAGATTCTTTTCTTGGAAATGTTTGCTTCTCACCCAGTAAACATCTGAACACCAAGATAAGAGCTATGTTTCAGAATACATTAATTTCTGTTCCATCAGCCACATTTTATTGGGCTAATTTTGTGACAGATATTGAATGGGAAAAAGTGTGGACACTTTCAGAAAAATTCTTTTTAACCAACAAAGTCAAGGAGGTTTCATTTAAATTGACACACAAATTCTACCCTACTAAACAATTTCTTTCATAATTTAAAAATGATATAAATGTTAACTGTTCTTTCTGTCAAGAACATCTCGAAACAACCACTCATTTATTTTGGTCATGTACATTTACTCATAAATTCTGGAAGGACTTCAATAAATTTATCAATTCAACTGTTTCCTTTGAATTTCACCTCTACTTTAAAACTGTCATTTTTGGTGTTCATCATTTTGCTCACAGAAATAAGAATGTGCTCTTTTTTACAAATATGTGTTTATTTTTGGCAAAATTTCACATACACAAAAGCAAATTTACTGGAGGAAAACCTGAACTCTTTTTGCTGAAAAAAAAAACCAAACAAACTTGAACAATATTTGGGAACAATCTCCTCATCAAAAAACAAGAAGGCTCTCAAGACTGTTGAAATCTGTAAACTATTGAATGTTTTCATGTAATACACACTCTCGCGCCTCTCGTTTTATTTTCTTTCTTTTAATTAAATTTATTTTACTTATTTAATTATTTGTATCTTTTGTTTATCTTGATATGTCTTGTCTATTATCATTCTTAAATTTCTTGTCATCTGTTGTTATCTGACTGTACTTGTTAAGATTCAATAAAAAAAAAAAAAAAAACGTGATGGAGCTTCATGCGCCATTTTTGATGCAGCCAGGGGTACTCTTGTGTTTTTCTGGTTTTCGCTAGAAAGAAATGATGCATTCAAGAACCCTAACTGTACACGCTCTTTTGAGTGATCTTTCAAATATGTTATTTAAGTATAAAATAAAAGCAAAAATTTTATGTAAATATAAAAAAATGATCTATTCGTGTCACCTAAGGAGATACTATTTTTGGCTGTTTAACAAAACAAAACAATTTAGATTTTAATCATTATACTTACATGGATTCTTCCGCAAGTTTGATTACAATTTGGTTCTTGAACGCACCATCTTCCTAAACTTTACGTTCGATGAAAAATCAGGAAATGAATCTCGGCTGTTCTTTTAACCGGAGTTTTCGCCTCTTTTTGGATTGCACTCTTTTATTTTTTGTTTCGGACTATAAAACAGCCCGGTAACGCCTCTTTATGGCCGCCCTGTTACAAAGTGCAACCTCCTGGAATATTAGCACACCGGTTTATGTTAAAGTTCACCAGGTTAAAGGACGTTTACCCACCGGCATTTGAGCTCAGTGGGACTTCTACACTCCTTTCTGCTTAAAGGCGACGACGTTGCTGCCGTCGGAGTTTAGTAAACATTCAAAATGAGTCGAGGCGGTGAAACGACTGCAGAGGAGTTAAAGACTACAGTATCCTCTACAGACCAGCAAAGGAAGATGAAAGTTATTTACGTCGTTTACATAATCGCTGCTCTGGATATTGCCTGGATGTTTTTACAGTTTTCTGTTACTCCTGTAAGTATCTGTTGTCAGAGAATGGATGCTGAAATTTCCATGTCGGTCCTGAACGTCGCAGCGAGTTGAAGCTGGAAATGGATCTTTGCATGCTTTTAATTTGCTTTACTGGGCGCAAGTTAATCATATTTATAATAACACTTAATGGGAACTATTTTTTGGGCTAATGTTAATAATATAGTTTTATAGTTAGGCTATTTATGACATTTTATTACCGTATGTATGTATATACCAACACAACAATAATATTAATGCTCATAAGATGTCCTTTATGGCCCGTGAGTCATGAGTGTGTTTTGTGTGACTACACACTGTGCTGATTTTACCAGCAAACTGTTAGGTAGTACTAAGATACATGAATACATATAACCTGTATATATAAAAGAAGTATAACCACAGGCATTTAGTGGTAATAGCATAAAGCATTCTGTTTCTACAGTAGTCCTTCTGTAACCGTTGACCTCATGGTTGGTAAATAAAAAAGTGCAAAAGGAGATTTATTGGCGTTTAAATGCCTCCACCAAACATCTTGTCTAAATATGTTTCTATTGCCACATTTGAATGATTTCACTTGAGGAAACTTTATTGGCCGAATTTACTTTACATTTTTTAAACCAGATACAAAAAAGTGAAAAACATTACCACCCCAGCCTGGTTTAGGAAGGGTTAGGTCACCAGATAAACGGCTCCATCAATATCTTTAATAGTTAAACAATCTCAGAGCCTGCAGGGGGTTTAAAGCCTTTGTTCTGCTAAAAAAAAAAGAAGCTAAGTTTAAACCAGATGCTGTCAAACCATTTGTCCTGTCGAGATAAATGCTGCCATGAATGCTGAGTAAATTATTACACCAGCACAGCTGATTTGGTTGGACTTGAATTTAAGTGGGTTAATTTCTCAGTTTAGTTTCACCTTTAGCTGTAAATTAGAGCCTCATAAATAAACTCAGATGAGTTGAAATGTACTTGATTCAAATAGTTTTTCTTTTATTTATAATGCTAACATCAAACTTTAACTGTTTCAGAGTAGTGACGATTTAACAACTTAGTTTTTCCCCCCAATTACAGTTTAATGGCAACTTTAGTGATTATGTTTGTGAATTTAAAGGATCATTTTCAACAGTGTTTTAAGGTAAAATTGATAAAGAAGCTCTAATTTCTAATGTCTGACTTTTGACCTTCATGCTGGAAACCATCCAGTGTGGCTGATTTAAGACATTTCCATGAAGAAGAGCAGGATATAATTCCTCCATAGTGATGTGAGAGACTCATTACTAAGTATCGCAGCAGTTCACTCTGGTTTTGGCTGTCTAGACTAGCTGTTCGCTGATCAGTTCTGTAGGACAAAACTAAATTTCTTCAAAAATCTAACTTTTACAAAAACATCAAAACACCAAAATAAACTCTGCAAGTAAATAAGATCTGCATGATTTGAAGCTTTGTTGTGTTTTATGTTTTTCTCTATGAATATGGTGACACAGTAGCTGGTATGCCACCTGGCTGGGGCCTTTCAGCTTGGAGTTTACATGTTCTCCACATTCTTCAGTTTAAAACCAACCTAGTTACATCCTAATCTAGCTGGTTAATATATGGTAGAGGTCATTTCACCCAAGCAAACACTGGCTTCTACTTCCAGCCTACTCCCTGTATTAGTTTATTGTTTGGTTTTGGCATAATGTGTGTATATCTTTCTGTCTTTAGTATTTGGCAAAGAAACTCGGCTTCGACACGTTGTGGTTTGGTTATTTACAAACAACAGTCGGTGTGATTCAGCTGATTGGGGGTCCTATGTTTGGAAGGTTGGTACCAAACCATCATAAATATCAGCTGCTTAATGGTTGCATAGTGGGTTAAAGGTCACATTTACAGTGTTCTTCTTTGTTTTCTTGACAGGTTTGGAGATCTGTTTGGAGCGCGAGCTGCCTTGTCTTTAGCGTGTGCAGCAACAACAGTTTTCTTTGTCCTGCTGGCCATCGCTGACCATCCCGTGCTTCTGTTCATACACAAACTCCCTACAATCTTTATGCATGTCCTGCCCGGTGAGAAACACAGTCATCGGCTACTACAGAAGGAAGTCATATGCAAAATATGAAACTTGTTCTTATTTTATTATTGTCATCAAGGCTAATTCATGAACATGCATGACACATACATCCAATAACCTTATTTTATTATATTTGTATCAAGTAAAATCAAAAATGCTAAACAATTTGCTAATTTATAGAGCTTTCATGTACGGTATTTTAATTCTTTCTCTAAGAATAACGGTGTTGTGGAAAATGTTATAACTTCCAACAATGATGTTGAAGGACAGTCTGTCTCATTATCAAAAAGGTTTAAACATACTAAATCAGTTAATCTGTCGAGTCCTGTCTCCTCTAACAGCCACAGAACTCAGGTTATTTTCTATGTTTTAAACAACGTTTTAAATCCAACCAACTCCCACAGCATCAGCTGAACTCTGAAGAGAGGCAACAGTTCTCCCCTCAGGTCTTCTGTTAGCAGAGGTGTGGACTCGAGTAACATGACTTGGACTCGAGCGGGCCCGGATGTAGGCATGGGCAAGGGCGGGCATTGCCCCCCCAAATTCCATGACTGCTCCCCCAAACGCGATTGCATGCAGAAATACCAAATTTAAAAAATATTTCAGTGAAAAACGGTCAGAGTGAGCACTCTCTTCCGTTTGTCCTCATTCAAAGTAGCTACTGATTGGTAGATGCATAGGGAGGGTGTCATCAGAACCGGATTTCATTCATGCGTACCAGAACCGACTGCCCGAATGCACCTTTGCGGACCAGCGCTGCGCAGTCCCGATGGGAGACCCTTCGATCTGCCGAGCTTCACATCCTGTTGCAGCTCAGTGACTGAGTGCTCACATGAAGCTCTGAAGCTAGTGGACACACAGCAGGACCTCCGACACACACACACACTCACAGCATCTCCAATGCACCTGGCACCGCGCCTTTACGCGCGGCTACTTTTACACACACACAATCACAGTACACCCGACCCACGCACGTAACTCACACATGCTCAGGAGGGGTGCAACAGGTCACAATAGATCAGTGATCTGTACCGATTGCCCTCTATGGTTCGGGACACGGTTCACGGATCCGCGCTCGTGCGTTTGCTAAACCCTCCTCGACCTGACAGCTCGCTCTGAATCTGCTGATAAATAATTCCCCTCTGCAGGGGCGGATTTAGACTTGAAGAAGATCCGGGGCTTAGCCCAGAAGTGTGATGGACTTTTTAACGTGCAAAAAACTGTTGATTTCTTAACATGACACAGCACTTCAACTTTCAAATTGTTACCACCTTAAATTCAGGCAAAACGCACTGGACTACATTTAATATGATTTAATGAAGCAAATTTAAACCATGAATCAACAACATGAACAGCTATCTATAACTTCACTCAGTCAGCTGCTGACTGAAGTCATCTCAGATCAGGTTCAGGGAATAGACCTCACATCCAGACTGGCTGAAGGGGGACTGGGGAGACACTCCTGCTGATGGACACTGTCTTTTGTCCCTAAATCAATACTTGACAATCCACCTGCTGTCATTGTGGCTCTGCTGTCTCCTGCTGCTCCTCTGTACAGGCTCATCTGTGTGACAAAAACAAAGTCCTCAGACCTCACAGTCAAGTCTACCTCAGATAGAATATTACAGCTGTGGACTCACAAACCTGTAGCGTCCATATAGAGGACAGGGTGATGCAGCTGTAGTGAGTAGCACCTGACCTGTATTAAAATATAGACTGTAAACAAACACACCATATCAATCACCAACATTTAACCCTTACACTGTCCTTATTTTGGGGCCCATGAAGTTTTCTAGTCTTTTGGGGTCAAATTGTCCCCCTGAAGACAGCAGGAGGGTTCAGTTAGTCCTGGACTACATCAGTGATGATCTGAGGCATCATGTTATGTTTAATCAAGACAGAATCTTTACAGTTTTGTCCTGTTAAGTTTAATATATTGTCAGCTTATATACAGTACTGTAAAAAGAAATAATCTCTGGGACATTAAGATGCCCTTAAATGTCCTCACACCCTTCTATTAAAGAAACTCAAATAACTAGAAACTGACAAAAGTAATAATAAATAAACATTTGCTAAATTATAATTTAGTTACATAAAACATTACTTTTGATTTGTGGTTGGAAATAAAAGTAAAAACTATATATTTTTAATCTCCTGGACAAATCAGAACACTTTGCTGATGAGCAGTGGGTCAAAGACCTGAATCCTGATGAGTTACAGAAATCTCCTGATTGTGGTAAACTCTCAGGTTGTTAAACACAATATTAGTTCATGGGTCTCATCAGGCATGTTTTGTTTGCACCTATCATTTGAAAGAAACGTCATGATTTTTATTAACTTTTGATTTATTATTTCAGTGACAGCTGGTTTTAATCTCTTTAATAAGAGGGTGTGAATAAATCTGAGGGTGACCATAATTATTTATTTATACATATTTATACATATGTGTGTAACAAAGATTTGTTTTACTATAACATTACTTTACTCTTTTTAACTTGTTAGTATCCAGAGTATCAGCCTCTCTGTTATTCATTTTTTAAATTTCTTATCCAAGCTCATTGATTCTTCCCATGTAACCAGTACATAACCTCAATCTCTTTGTATCACAACTTCACTGCAGTAGTAAGCTAACATTTAGCAAACCAGCAGAGTAACATTTAACACTTTTAAAAAGATTCACAAACCTGAATCATCACGTTTCATCAGCTGGTGTTGTTGTCATTCTGTCGCGGTACTTTTAGTCTCTAAAAACGTCCTGATGGGCTTGTTCGAGATGAACTGCGCCTCGCCTGGAAAACAGACGAGAGCAGGCGGACGCAGCAGGGGGCGCGACCAAAAGTCTGCTTTTAAGTCGGACAGATTTTCCTAAATGTAGCTGGTGGGTGATGATAAGGCTGAAGATATCGCGTTAATGTCCGTAATAGCAGATGACGTTCCTTTTTCCCCCTCCCCCCAAAATCTTTATTTGAAGTTCAAAGTATTTCAAAACAAATTCAAGAGTGAACAAGTATCAACAACACTAAAGTAATAAAATAATAGACATATATCCAGAGAGATCAGATCAGTCAAAGAAAATAAACAAGATGGTGCTCTGTACTAAATGATATGATTATAAAAATCAGACAGTAGTTTTATTAGAACTTTGTAGAAAATGGAAACAGTTCCTACTGAAACTCTTTGAAACAAATCACATTTCTCACTGTGGCCTTTATAGTGACATCATCAACGTGGCATGTATTTACAATATAAAAAATAACATTTCGCATTCTGCCAGAGGATGTTTGGATCAAAACGTGAACCAATCAGATCTGAGATCAGGTGAGAACCAGGCGTTTCCCGTCATGCCCTCGGTTTTGCAGCCGGTGGAGAGCAACTGCAGCGCCTTGCTCCAAAATCTGCGTCCGCCTTGATCTCACGAGGTTATCGTTGCCTACGTAGGCATGACATCGGAGCAAGTCGGCATCAAGTCGGACAGAAATCTAACCGGCATGCAATGGGCGCCGATCACCGGTGATCGAATCTGCGCAGAACTGGCTCATCTCGAACGCACCTATCATCACGTTACATCAGTCTTCTCGTGTTTACCAGGCTGCAGAGGCGATTCTTCTTCTGGGGAGTCAAGAAGGTTGTATGCAGGCTACTTTGCGAAGCTGGTGCCCCCTCTGTTCGACTTCGGTACTGCAGGTTACTACCGAGAGTTTTTTTCTCTTCATCAAAAGTAAAAATCTGATTCGGGGCTTATCATAAAACATCCGGGGCTTGAGCCCAGTAGCCAGCACCTAACCCCGCCCCTGCCCCTCTGAGAAAGGTGTTCATTTAGTCATCACATATCAAGTTCTCTCTATCAGAATCAAGTCATTTTAGTTAACCAGAACAAAGGATCACTGATCCATTCTCTGATATGCGCGCGGACCAGCTGACC
>SSNR01000280.1:749387-791887 GCA_006937965.1 Callopanchax toddi
CCCCCCCCCCCCCCCCCCATACATAAAATGGGAGTATTTTGCCCACTACTACTGCGACACACACAAAAGACAGCCTACAGCGACAGCTTCTTCATCACATCTTCATCATCAACCTAACCCCGCCCCCCGCCCCCCATGTGAGTACCAGACAAGAGCGCCAGGTTCTCCCTTGAGAACGTGGGATGAAAAATTGTGTGCTCCCCTGCTTATATAAGCCATAAAGAAATAAAAACAACAAATATACACACACACAAAAATAGAAATACCATAAACAATAGAAAATGGATAAAGGATATATGGATAAAAATAAAAAATTAAGTAAAAGACCAAAATGAGAGGTTCAATATATAGATAAGATGGAAAAAATAAAAAGATAAAAAGTAATATAAAACACAAAAGGATAGGTTCAATGCAAATTAAAATAGATTAAAAAAATAAAAGTAAACAAACTAAAAGACAAAAATAAGGGTTAAATAGATAAGATTTAAAAAATAAAAAATTAAGATAAAAATAAAAGACAAAAAAAGACAAACAAAATGACACAGAAAGAAAGAAAAACAAAAAACACAAAAAAGAACAAAACAAAACAAAAAACACAAAAAGAACAAAAAAACAAACAAACAAAAAACACAAAAAAAGAACCAAAAAACAAAAATATAACAAAAACATAAACAGATAAATGCAGCCTCAACAGGCCATCAGCCAGTGTCCTACTTGTGCTGGTCCCAAGCCCAGGTAAATGCAGAGGATAGGGATCAAATATGAAAATAAATCTATGGATAGAGGAACTGATATGATGATGGTGTAGTTTTTAATGCATTTAAGGGATTGGGGGGATGTGATGACCAAAAGATTCTTAGCATGTCCAGACTCCCCCCCCCCCCGATATTCTACCTGCCCCCCTTATTGGGGCTGGCTAGATCCGGCCCTGGACTCGAGTCATAATTTTAGTGACTTGACTTGTCTTCAAAGAACCAACGAAATCCAGTTGCCTTTATTTAAAACACTTTTGGATCTGACTCGACTTGGTTAAATCTAGAAAGAATTCAAATCGCAAGATTTAAACTGATCCGAAACTTTTTCTAAGTTTCAGTTTCAGCTCATGAGAGGGAGGGAGATTTTTCTAGAAATCATTTATCAATAATGTTATTGACATATAGCTGGTCAGATGACTCAATTATGACTAGAAATTCAAAGTTAAGGACTCGGGACTTGTGGAAAATTACCTTTTTCCCCACTGCAGGCTCTTTTTAAAATCGGTTGTTGAAAAAAGTCTGGCCAATGCGGTTTTCAAAAATCAAAACAAATAGTTCATTTTACTTCTGATCAGAAGGAAAAACACAAAAACACAAAACATGTTGCCAGTAGAAAAACACCAAAACATTAAACCGGTATAAAAAAGTAGCGGTGCTTTCCTCAAAAAACATTATACCTTAAAGCGGCTCTCTGGATTATTTTTCTCTGTATCAAAGTTTTCTAAATGTTTTAAATGATATTTCAGGTCTAAACTATGATCTATGGGTTGAGTTCCACAACATCTGTCATTCTGATGAAGACCCTCCTTCCTCCTAGAGACCCCTGATTATTTCTGGCCGCCGACATTTTTTAGCCAATGAAATTCAAATTTCTACATTCTCTCAACATGCACCAAACCTGTACCATCGACCAAACCTGTACCAGTAGGGGGCGCTGTCGTACAGGACGCTCCGTGTGTTTGTTTGCCGTCTAGACTCACAACTCATTTCTACTAAAAACCTACACATTTCTCAGCTAAAGACATTTTTATTTTTATCTTTAAACCTTTCACCTCACAGAATGGCAAGGCTTGACAGGGTTATGCGTTTATTTTGGTCAGAAAGTTCATCCAGGGTCGAGTCATGTTCAGCTACAGAGTCCAGCAGCAGCTCTCTGCTAACAGAGCTAAGTAGAAGCAGCAGGGACAGAGAGGGCTCATCAGACCCTCGTAGTGTTGGAATAAGATTTGTGAACTGTGAGTGATTAAACCCTACACATTGAGCTGTACAGTTTATGCCCGCAACATAATGCGCCGTGTGCACGTGATGCACGCACACGCGACCGGATGCGCGTATCGAGGTGTTTTGAGGAGAAGCCTTTGGACATTAGATTCAAAAACTGCTCTCTTGATGAAATCTCCACAATGTGGCTTTAATACTCTTTGCAAAGAGGAGATGTGGTTGGTAGTCCTTCCTAAACCAGATCTGAGGAGGCTCTCCTCCTCAATCCATACAAAAACTTCTCCTCAGGATCCGTCCCGAGAGGCAGATCTTTCCACTTTTAAACAAAGGAGACATCTCTGGATGTTCCCCAAACCAGTTGAATCAGGATCAAACCTGAGACCTTTTTCCTGTGAGGAACTGGGTGTCATAAATCTCATGATGTCTTTCTGTCTGTTTCTCTACAACACATACAGATCTTCCACACACTTCTTCATAGCTCAGATAATATTTTTCTTTAACAAATATGTTAATCACTCTGATCTTTTTAAATAAAATATTAAAACTTCTGTTAGTCATGAAAAAAATCCTCCTCAGACTTCACATCTTTGACTTTGGACTCAACTTGGACTTGGTTGTGTTTACTTGCGACTTGACTCGAGACTTGACTGGAAAGACTTGAGACTTACTTGTGACTTGCAAAGCAGTGACTTGGTCACAACTCTGCC
Organism: Callopanchax toddi; assembly: GCA_006937965.1. Classification (NCBI taxonomy): domain Eukaryota; kingdom Metazoa; phylum Chordata; class Actinopteri; order Cyprinodontiformes; family Nothobranchiidae; genus Callopanchax; species Callopanchax toddi. The sequence goes on from SSNR01000280.1 coordinate 752,071, forward strand.
TGTTAGTCATGCTGTCTCTGATCACTCTGCTTCTCACCATGTCCTTGCTATTTTGGATGGATTGAGCCTGTTTCTCAGCCCCTGCTGAGTGAGGTGGTTCAACACCTGAGTCCTACGACCTGTCCAACAGACAGAGGTCCTAAAGAATGTTTTTAGAACTGTTGGCTCATTCATTCTCTTTCTGATAAATACTACATCCTTAAATTCAGGTTCTGTTCCAGCCATGTTTGAACATGCTGTGTTCAACCTCTCATTAATAAGAAGGATTTAGACACTTTGTTCTAGAAAATTTCCGCCCTACCTTTTCTGTTCAAGTTCCTGGAGAAGATTGTTCACGACCAGCTGCAAAACTTCCTGAAAGAAAATTGTATTTCTGAAAAGTTTCAGTTTGGATTTAAACAACACCACAGAACAGAAACTGCACCTTTAAGAGTTTATAAGGACCTTCTGTCTGCTGATTCAGGGAACTCTGCTCTGATCCTTCTACATCTGAGAGCTGCTTTAGACATGGTAGATCACAACATCCTCTGATCTCAGCTCGAACACAGTGTAGGTATCAGAACAGATTTACAGTGGTTTAAATCATATCTGGCAGAAAGGACCTTCTCAGTCCAGTATTCTTCAGCTGCAGCACCTCTGACATGTGGAGTTCCTCAGGGTTTCATTCTTGTCCCTCTCCTGTTCTCATTACATGCTGCCTTTAGGATACAGATTCAGGATTCAGAAAATATCATATCCAGTTCCAGTACTTTGCTGATGATATTCAGATTTATTTTCGCCTCAAAGTAAAAAAAGACTCACGGCAACCTCTACTGGACTGTCTTTGAATGACATCAAGACCTGGATGAATTAAAATCTCCTCCATCTGAATGAAAACAAATCAGAAGTCATCCTGTTAGAGAGAAACAAGTCTGTAGACCCAGACTTTGGTCCTCTAGCTCCATTCAGTGGATCCTCTGTTAAAAACCTTGGAGTCATTTTTGACTCCTCCATCAAATTCAACACACAGATCAGTTCAGTTATCCAAGCTAGCTTCTTTCAGCTGAGTTTCTTAGCTAAAGTAAAACTTCTTTACCAACGACTGTTAAACTCATCCACGCTTTCATTAAAAGCCCCTATAGCAGTTTCTTATATAAAGGTCTAGATCAGTCCTCCCTCCACCGTCTGCAGGTCGTACAGGATGCTGAAGAAAACTGTTAATTCAGCTAATTAGAGATTTTATATTTTTGATGACTGTACTGTATATCTGGTGGTTATTCATGGTGAAACATTTAAAGGGACAAGTGTTTGGTCTGAAGTTCACTGAGAAAAATGCCCGTAGAAAAACAGATGACATTTATCCTGATGCAGAGTTTTAATGTGTGTGTGTGTGTGTGTGTGTGTGTGTGTGTGTGTGTGTGTGTGTGTGTGTGTGTACGTGTGTGAGGGTATGTGGTGTATTTCTGATTGGTTAGGGTCTTACCTGCAGTCAGAGCGACCTCAGCTTGGAGAAGAATCAGGGGAACTGATGCTTTCTGACCTGCTTCCATGTTGTTCTGTCTGCAGCTTGTCAGATGGTCGTTACGGATCTTACAGAACCTGACAAACGGGCTGATGCTTTATCCAAACTGGGTCTGTGTTTTGGGGTCGGTATGATAGTAGGCTCCACGCTGGGTGGACACCTAAGCACACGCTATGGGTGAGTTTCACAGTGTGTGTTCTGTGTTAGTGTGGAACAAAGAACAACTCTTCAGCTCTGACAATGAGGGAGAATGAGTCTCTTATCATTTGATTTGATTTTTTTCAGGGAGACGGTCACTGCTTGTGTCGGAGCTGCAGGAAGTGCCTTCAGTTTACTGCTGGTTTTAAACTTTATCCCAAAATCTACTAAAACTGAGTCACCCAGAAGCAACACTCGATGTAAGAAAACACTTTAGCTGTTGGTGAACCTGTGAGTTGTTTTTGTGTTCAAACTTGTGGAGACAGAATGGGTTTTTAGTAGGGATGCAGCGCTGTTACCACTTTTTTCCAAACCAATACAATAACTGATACTTCTACTGCACAAAAAAAAAACAAAGAATTGGAAGACAGAATCTATTTTCATCTCTGCTTGTTACAGCAAATGAGGGTGAATTAGATAAAAAATAAAATATTAATAAAAATGATCACAAAACTATGTAAAAAATAAACATTTTCTGTGAAATTATTGCAGTTTCCACTCCTAACCACACTGTTCCTCTTTAGCTCAACAGCTCTCCCTGGCCACCAATCTATAAAACTACAACAGATCTGAGAAGTCAGTGAAGCCGCCTTCTGACTGCAGTCAAAGCAAATAACAAATACAAGTACATGTATTGGTATCAATGCATCCCTAGTTTTTAGTGTCTGACTGACATCTAAATAATGTACATTTAGTGATGTGCTTTGTAGTTTGATAATTTAACCCATTAACATTCATACGTTATAAAGCAGTGATTCTCAACTGATGGGACGCGACCTAAAAGTGGGACACAGACTAGGTTTTAAAGAGTCGTGTTCCAAAGCCAGACCAGTTGAGAACAACAGTTTTAAAAGACCTTTTAAAAGGAGTACTGTGAAAATGATGTTAGATGCAACTAGTCTTGTTTCAAAAACTATTTTTACAGTTTTTTAAATGTACATTTTTAATTAAATATAACCACATTTTGTTTTTTCTATCATTTACTTCATTGAATTAGTTAGAAATTAATGCTAAACATCAACAAAACCAAATTATTTTGTGAACTATTGATGTTAGACATTTTTCTAGTAATATAATGTAGTGATATAATAAATATCAGTGTTTGTTGACTTGAAAGAGGAACTTTGAACAGAATTTCAACATTTAAATTCACCAAGGAGCTTTTTAAACAAAATAGAATTCCATCCTTAAATAAACAGAAAACCTGATCACAGTTATGATTTATTTTCTTAAATTATTTTTATTTGATGCATGAAAAACTACAACTACACAGCTCTGAACAAGTTGAAAGTTCATAAAAAGTTCTCAAAACCTCAGTGGTTTTGAAACCATTGAGTCTCTCTGTCAAACCTAGAGGAGTGGAGTGTTTATTTTTTTCAGGGGGTAAACTATCACTTTAAAGAAATCTTCTGAACTTGAACTTGCTTATGGTTTCTGTGTGTTTTTTCTTTAAAAAATCCTCATGAACCAAATGATAAGTTTTAATGACATTTTTAGAAATTAATAATTAAATGTAGCCCTGCGATGGACTGGCGACCCGTCCAGGGTGTCCCCCGCCTCTCGCCCCTTGACCGCTGGAGATAGGCACCAGCTGCCCCGCGACCCTCTGTGGAGGAATAAGCGGCTACAGAAAATGGATGGATGGATGGATAATTAAATGTATGTCTACAACTGATTGGAGCTTAACAACAATGGCGATAACAGATGTTGAGCTACACTTTAGTGCTGTATTAGCTGGCAGTCGTTCACAACACTCCAAACACTAGCTGTTTGCACGAAATCTCATGAACATAATGTTATTCTAGGAGTTTTGCCAAAACAACAATAACTCATCACTCTTCAACATGAGATGGTCTTGATTTAAAGGTCTGGCCTTAAAGATCGGGGCTGATGTGCATGTTAGGACTTGAATTATTTTGTTGTTTTTTTATTTTCTGCAGCTGAGAATGAAAACCAGAAGGTATTTGATGTGGGAGACATCACGAGGCTGATGAAGTTTCCAGGAGTGATGAGGATTTTTCTGATCAAAATCATCACAGGTTTGCCATCAGGTGAGAGCTGCTCAGAGGTTTTAGCTGTCAATGCAGAATGTTTTTAATCAATTAGGCACATATAGCTGCGAAACAGATGCTTGAAAAACTGAATAGTTGTCTTTTTTCAGTGCTGAGTTGTGTTGTGGAAGTTTTTTATCCAAAGGGTGAGAGTTCAGTCTGACGTCATTTTAAAGAGCTTTATTACACATTATAATGTGGAGGATGTTGCCTCACCGAACTGTCTTTTAACCCTTCTCCCCTCCCATTGTGAAACTTCACCCCCCCAGAACCCACAAACACATATGCACCCCCAACTGGGTTCGGTTGAGTCTTTCTGTCTCACATCTTCTCCCAGGGCAAGACGGGAACCCAGTTGTTTTATCACCCACCATAAAAGAAGGAGATAGGATCAACACTTCACCCCCGGGGGGTGGGGGGGAGGTTGTTCCTGTAATTAACAGATAACCACATCTTCCCGACTAAAAACAATCACATTGTTATTTACGTAAATAATCACAGGAACACATCTTCCTAAAGTTCCACCACAATTGTTTTAGGTGTTTATGTAAAATAGTCAGATCCCTAAAGCCTGGGACACACAGAAGACGGATGCGTTGCGCCACAGAATCGCCGCGGTCTACGGGGTACACAGGACGCGCTATGCAGCCTATTCAAGGCTGAACGCTTCTTGGAAAATCGTCGCATTAAAGACGTAAATGCTGCGGCGCTTGAGATAGAACCGGAACCTATCTTAGCGCCTCTGCGCAGACCGGCGTTTACGTTGCGTTCTCCGTATAGCCACTCTCAGTAACTATAATGTTTTTGTTTTTTTAAAACAGCGCGGGCGCGACACATTCGTCTTCTGTGTGTCCCAGGCTTTAGAGTCCTTTAAGCAGTGGCAGCTGGTGAAAATTTTTTGGGTTGGGGCGCATTTTTGCTAGTCAGTTTTCAGATGCGCAAAAAAAAAAAATCACATATCACCACTAGGGCAGGGAATGATGCAAAAATTTTTTATCTGACTGAATTTTTTGCTGGTAAAAATCCCTACCACCAGTTCTCTAGAAATGTGGAGCTGTTAGGTCTAATTCTACACATCAAGCAGTAAAGAAATAATAAAGTCTTCATAAGGAGACCTTAGAATAATATCAATATAATTAGATACAAATAAAAATAAAAAACAACCACAATGTGGTCACAACAGAAGTTGTAAAAGTTTCAAGGACAAAACAACCTGGCAAAGTCAAAAACATTACTTAATATTCACAATTATCTTTCTACTGACACCACAAACAAGTAAATCCATCTATAACTGACACAGTCAGATAATTAATGTTACAATTCAGACAACAACCACTAACCAAGCAATTCATGACAATCAGCTCAACTAATGAAGTGAATTAACAACAAAATAAAGTAAAATCCACTGATATGTCCCATCAAACCCAGTCAGACCAAACTTCTTTAAAACGCCATAATAATTTAATGAAAAGTAGAGAAAACTCATGAAAAACGGGATAAACTACATAAACCAACGTATTCAATCAGCAGTATCTGTATTTCTCTAACATTCGGCAGACACCTCAACAAACACATTTCGCTATTTAAGGTATAAATTCACTCATCGGGACTTAGCACTGCTAGCCGCGGCTAGCTCCGCCTATGGGGTTTTTGAATGGGAAAATCCGTGACAGACACATAATCATTAAGAAAAGAAACATACAAACGAAGTCACTCACCATTGAGTTGATGAAATCAGGACAAATGGAATCATTCGGCTTGTTTTCACAAGCGGGCAAGAAGGATTCTTTGAATAAATATCCATTTTCTACCCTCCATTAAAAAGAGAGCAAGAACTTCCGGTTTCGGTCTGAGCAACACTCCAGTCTCCTGCTGTTGTGCGCATGTCACACAGGGATGCTGAAGACCTGCGTCCCGAGCGATCTCCTACTTTTTGCACTCAGTGCGCATGCGGCAGGAAAAAATTGCCAGTGCGCATGCGTCAGGGGCAAAAAACAATGCGCTATGTTGGGACGGCGTCCCGTCCAGACATGCGCAGTAGAACCCAAAGAAACACGACCTATTGGTCCAGTAAAAAGTAGTAAGAAAACCTTTCTAAACTACACCTAAATGCAGATTATACACAGCACTTATTGTATATATAATGGATGGCTCGTTTAGTTTTATTTTCATGTTAGTTTTTTATATTTTGTGATCCCTATTTCTCTTCTTCTTCCTCTTGGGACTGGTGGGGCGGCGCCCGAGCGCCCCCTATGGACGGGCCACCACTGCCTTTAAGATAATATAACATGTTAAAGGTTGTATATGTTGTTCTTTAAAACTGTTATGAAGTACTCTGTGTTTCTTAAGGCATCTTTCAGGTGATGTTCTCCGTCATCGCACTGGACCTGTTCAAGTTGGAACCTGAAGAGAATGGCTACCTGATGGCCTACGTTGGCATCGTTCAAATGGTAAAACTGATGCTGTTTGATGAAAGTGTCTCTGGATGAGGGTTTGAATACTACAGACTGTAATAATAAACACCTGTTTTTGTCCAGGTTGTTCAGGGAGGAGTGATTGGTCGACTCACAGCCAGTTATTCTGAGAAGTCCCTGCTGCTCATGTCCATCGCAGTTTCCTCTGGTGTGGGACTGGCTCAGGTAAATATAAAGCCCACAATAAACACACGCATACCTTATCTTGAAGGTGTTAAATAAAATGTGACATTATGTTTATATAAATATATATTATCCTGGAATGGATTTTGTTCTTTATTTCTTTTTTTTTAAATGCCTCTTTATTCTGGTTCTTGTCTCCTCTATAAAATCCTCATCATGTTTCTGTTATTGAAAACAGTGGCTCCTGCTAGGCCTACTCAGGTTTCTTATGCCACTTACAGGTCAGTACTCGCTCTGCTCGGTTTTGCCCGGTTCAAACCTTTCAGACATGGCCCGCATGTCCGGTTTCAGAGCCGAGCCCATACTTTTGCACAACCCTGCTCCTTCATGGTCAGAGCGGGGCCACTCAGCCGCGCCACACGCCCACTGCGGACTGATTGGTCGGCTGAAGTCTCATACTTACCTACAAGCTTGGTGTTTGTCTGCGTCTTCAGACCCGCCGCTGCAGCAGAATGGCTTCCTGCATCATGCGACACATTATTTTATACTGTTCTGGTTCCCCATGAGCTCCGGCCACAACTGGAGTATAATAATTACAATAATTATAATTTCCACGAGGTTATCCATTGTTTTCGCTGTCAGTATGATCCAGTAGTCCATTCACAAATACTTTGTTTACCAAGGACTGGCGCTCGTGTGTGACGTCACGGATTTCCCCTCGCCACTTTTTCGCAGGCATTTTTTAAGGGGACGCCCATCTGCTCACTCGCTTCAGCGTTCCTGAGAAGCCAGTCAAGAATCATCCCCAACCGAGCGGGGGCGAGCAGATACTATCAAACCGAGCAGCGCCATTATTTGCAGAAGAAATTGTAACATGAAATTGAGTTTTATTGTCTCGCCTCGCCTTCTTCCGCTTATCCGGGTCCGGGTCCGGGCAGCATTCCAAGTCGGGCAGCCCAGGCCACCTTCTCCCCGGCCAAGTCCACCAGCTCCTCAGCTGGGACGCCCAGGCGTTCCCAGGCCAAACTGAAGATGTATTTCCTCCAGCTTGTCCTGGGTCGACCCGGGGGCCTCCTGCCGGCAGGACATGCCCAGAACACCTCCCGAGGGAGGCGTCCAGGAGGCATCCTGACCAGATGCCCGAACCACCTCAACTGGCTCCTTTCGATATGGCATTTGTTTTTTGCAGTTTTGACAAACGTACAAGTGTCTTTACTGCCTATTCTGTATGATTGTAGCTGTAAATTTGCTCATTTTCTTGTAATCTTGTGTCCCAAACTAATCACCACCATGTGCAGCCCATACTGGCTTAAGCAGAACAGCAAAACAAAAAATAAAAAGAATAGAAAGTAAATAAATGTTGCAGCTCACTGAATCTTTTAAATTAATTTCATAAGAAACATTATGTATTCAGATTGTCCCTCTGAGCATTCAGGTGTATGTTAACAGAATGACAAAAAGGAAACTATTTTTTGTTTTTGTTTTGATGAATGACATGATGGAGGCTGTTGTGTGTTTTTCAAAACTTGAGTTTAGATGATAAAAGTTCAGAACCTGGTAAAGATCAGATGATCTGCATCATGTCCTGATCTGTAAAACCCTAGAAGTGAAAGAAGGTGGACTTTCTTTGACCTGTCCCCTGTCTGGACTGTGTGACCCTACAGTGACCTGTCAATGAACTCAGTGACACCAACACACAAACAACCTCCACTACAGTCAGATTAATAAGGAGTGAGGATTGTTAAACTGTTGATCAATAAAAAAAAGACCTTCATGTTAGGGCTGGGCGATATTACCTCAAATCAATATCACGATTTATTGAGGAGTTAACCTCGATAACGATTAATGGACGATAACTACCTGTATGCTCAAAAACTGTAGCAGCATAATTGCTCCATAAACAAAAATTTCCTGCAAATGCAAAGAATAGGAGTATAGGAGGAGGAGTCACGTGACTAGCATGTGACACGGACTAGTTGGGTCGTGTCACAGCTTCTTAAAGGGACAAGGACATCCAGAACCTACTCACTTCTTTTCATTTTTTGAAATATCAAACAGATGATTATAGGCAAAATGACATCAATTAGAGTTATAAAATGTACTTCATGTTTATCACCAACAAACAGCTTAGATAGTTAAAAGATAGACGTTACTGTTTGATCACTGTTTCTTATTGTGGTGTACTTCCTGTTTCTGCTTGCTTTACTTCCTGTTTGTCTCCTGGTGCAGGCCTACATGCAGAATGTGTTCCAGCTCTGCCTCACCTTCACTCCAATGATCTTCTCTCTCAGCGTGTTTAACATCATCACAGACAGCATGCTCACTAAGAGCGTCCCGTCCTCTGACACAGGTGACTTTACCCAGCTGCTCTTCTTTTACATAAACAGTCAGGAGACACTAAATCACACATACTTATAAATCTAGTGTAGATGTATCAGGTTATAAGAAGAGCGTCACCTGAAGGTCCTTTTGCTCTTGTGTTCAGGAACAATGCTGGGACTGTGTGCATCAGTCCAATCTCTGATTCGCACAGTCGGACCGACGATCGGCGGCTTTCTATACGTGAACTACGGCCTCCCATCAATCGGGCTGATCAAGTTTTCTGTGAATGCTGCTGTTTGTGTTTACCTGATGTACCTCAGTAAGACAGAGAAACAGAAGGAATGAAAACATGTCGGGTTTTTAAAAAGCTGTACTCTCTCTGAGCAGAATTAGAGACAATATCTGATGTTAAAGCATCCATTTATGCAACTTCATGTATGAATCTTGTTGCTGTCGTCAGCATCATAGGTCAGGTCAACTCAGGTTTTCTGCTCTGCAGTTCAGAAAGATGCCACCAGATGGCAGACAATCAGCTGTTTTTAAGATTTGATCAAAGATGATCATTGATAGTTAATAGTCAGTTAAAACCATTAGTAAAACCTATTCATTTATAATAAGTTTATTTTCTGATGTCTTTTTTATGATTGTATTTTAATGCATTAATTAATTTAAAGGCAGTATTGTTTTCAGCACTTCTTCATTTCAGTGACTGAAATATTATTTTCACCTGTGAACTTCAGAATCATAGACACTGTCTGGATTTGTATCTGTTGCCAGTTGGATCCTTTAAGGAGTAAAATATGTTGAATACAGAAGAGTCTCTCTTATCTGCTGCACCATTTCTCCTGCCAGTGCAGTCATTTTACTATATGTTTCAGTTTAAAATAGAATCAAAAGCTTGATGATTTGTAGATGTTTTAAGGGATGTAGATGCAGATGTAGCGTTTAAATAAAACAACACTTTGTAATAAACAGAATTAAAAAATCTGAAACAAAAAGAACACAACAGGAAAGGAAAGTGGGAGCAGAAGTTTTGGTGATTACTGGTGATATGAAACAGGTGTGATGGGATGAGGGAAATAATGAATCATGTCATGAGGATGGGAAATAAAACTGAAAACTCTTGGGAACAAAACAAAACCATAGAAAGTATCTGACAATAAATAAATAACTGATTAGATGCTAAAACCAAAACTACAATACGTAATGACAGTATTTCACACTGAAACCCACAGAGTGCTTCAGACCAGTGACTCCCAGTAGAGCCTGTAGAGTCATACATTGTGTAGTTGGCTGTTCTGTTAAAGGCCCTGTAATGGACTGGTGACCTGTCCAGGGTCTGACTACCAGCTACCCTCACTGGATGAAGTGGTTCAGAAACGGCATGAAAAATATGAATGAATCTTCTCCTTATTAAATCAGTTTCTTATAAAACTTCAGCAAATATTGGAAAAACATGCATTAAAGAAATCTTTGATTTTTTGCTGTTGTTGCTTTTATAGAATCTGAACTATGCAATTGTAGTGTGAGGTTAGTGCTACACTTTTAATAAAAATGTCAATAAAATATTAAACATTATCCAACTTATGATAATGCATAAATTAGATAATTAATATTATATTGCTCATAAAACATTAGGTTATATTCTTAAACAGTGAATCAATACTCATTAATAATCTGAAACAGAGACAAAAATATAGTTAAAAAAATCTATTTATTACGATAATTTGTCTAAGGATGGTACAGGAAAAAGGCATTGCTGATTTGAAATGAATTTTGCTAAAACTTATAAGACACTTAAAACATGGATGAATGTTTTTAGATGTGTTATTTATAATTTTAGTAAAATTTGAAGTCTGGATTTTTAAAGACTAATATGGCTGTATTGAACCTTTTAGTTTAAATATAATTTAAATGTGATTTAAATTTAGTTCAGTTACCAAGTGCCTCTCTTATCAAAAGACGTTCCCTTACTGAGTTCGTTGACCGGTTCCGTGGGTCTGGCAGCTTTGAGCAGGTTTTCTCTACAAGCTGAAGTGGAGATCTCCAGACTTTGAGTGTCGTGTCCTCCGGGGAACGAAGTCGCCGTTGGATCAGCTGATAGCCCTGGATACCGGGGATCCAGCAAGGGTAGTTCAGACAGACAGCAGGCCCCATGGTGAAGAAGCCTGATGCATTTTAATCAGTCCAAATTGTCTATTTGGTTAAAAAGGATTAATCTCTTTTTCATTCAAAAACAGGATGACTGGAACAGGAAGTTCCCAAAAATCAGGAAACTCTCTCTCGGCATAACTCCAGACTACATAACTCCAGACTACATAACTCCAGACTACATAACTCCAGACTACATAACTCCAGACTGATTTTTGAGGAAGTGTATCCACTTTTTAGGAAAAGAGGATAGCCAATCAGAGCTTGGGGAATGATGAAGGGTGTGTTTTTATCAAGGTGCAGACTTCAGTTAATTCTAAAATCATAAGTAGAATTTTAATTTGATAAAATGGAATAAATTTAATACTGTATTATTAACCACTATATATATATATATATATATATATATACATGATCATTCATGACTTTTTCTATAAAGGAAAAATATTAATAACGTAAACCTTATTAATTCATCAAACAGAAATATTTAAGTTTAACATGATGTATTTAACTAACCATTATTTAATGTTTAAATTATCAATGTTAAAAACCTTGTTAATGTTGAAAACTTTTGGTTAGACTTAGCATGAATAAAAATGCATTGGATATACGAATATACCTTAATATCATTGACTGACTTATTCTAAGAAATAAGACAGAAGAAGGAATTTAAACTCATTACCAGGTAATGTAACTAATGATGAAGTTTAAGTGATCAACAGAGGTGTGACCAAGTCACTTCTTTGCAAGTCACAAGTAAGTCACAAGTCTTTCCAGTCAAGTCTCGAGTCAAGTCCGAGTCAAACACAACCAAGTCCAAGTCAAGTCCAAAGTCATCGACGTGCAAGTCCAAGTCAAGTCCAAGTTCTTAACTTTGAATTTTCAAGTTATAATCGAGTCATCTGACCAATTATAATTTAAAGACTGTTCTAATAAATGATTTCTAGATAAATCTCTCTCATGAGCTGAAACTGAAACATTTTAAGATCAGTTCAAATGTTTTAACTTCATGTTTCTCATGAACGTCTCAACCTGAACATTTCATGTCTAAATGTCAGATGGACGATCCTCCATCGTGGACACCTGTCTCTCAGAAGGACACCTGTCACTCAGATGGAAGCCTCCTTTGGTCTCTAGATCCTTGGCCTCGGCTAGATGTTCAATATTGTAAGAAAATATTACAAACAATGTACAAAGCTAATAAAATACCTGACCAATTGTTTTTTAAAGTAGTTATAATTTTAAAAGAACTGAAGTATTTTTTCAGTTTTATTAAATAAAATAATAATTATTACTTAATGTTAAAGCTGATCTGATGATCAGTTTGCTGCTGACTGACGCTGAGAGGCAGCAGGTAGAGGAGACACCTGGTCAGAGCATTGATCATGTTGTTTATAAATTTAGAGCTTTTGTCCATTTGGGGGGTCTTTAGCAGGACAAAGGACCCAGTGAGCTGGACCAGGGTCTGACCTAACCTGGACCAGGGTCTGACCTAACCTGGACCAGGTCTGACCTAACCTTATAAGATCATTGGTCATGATTTTCAGAAGCTCAGATCTTAACTTGATGAAAAGTTGTTAATAATTATTTGAGTTTTCTCTCTTGATCCACTAAATCCACTCTGTTCATCTGACTAGCCTAGCATACTCACCTGTCTGACTGCAGCACACAAGGAATATCTGGACTACAGCCAATCAAAGGGAGGACCGGATTCGGTCCGCGAACCGCTAGTTTCTGACCAATGAGTCACAGAGTCTCCAGAGCTCTGGTTCTTTCATTAAATCCACGTCGTCATTGTGAGTCGACGCTGGGTCCACGCAGGCAGGGGCGGGGCCACAGGGGTGGTGCTGACCACCCTTGAGATCTGATTGGCCACCCTGCCTGATCACCCCCAGCAGAGCTGTCAGTCAGTTTTTGCATATTATATTGAATAGTTTTGTGGAATGTTTTGCCAAAATCCACAAAAACAGACACATGAGCTGTCCTAATCTCTGATGTGTTGTTAATAATATGCATAAACTGCAGTAATTCTACATTATTATTATTATTTTGATGTTTGAAAGCTCATTCATAGGCAGACGATGTATTGATGTACTAAAATGTTCATTTGTGTTCTACTGATTCTGTTCTGATTTTGCATGGTAAACAGATCCATGTGTTTTACTTCAGTAAATAAATGAATTAAAATAATCAAAATGTTGGTCTGCTGTTTAAGACTGCAGAACATTTAAATACAATGGACTTTTTAGTGGGCCACCGTTCTATAATCTTTGCCCCTGCCTGCCCAGAGAAAAGTTCTAGACACGCCCCTGCAGCAGCACGGCGATCAGCTGCTGTTTAGTTTCTCTTTAGCAGCAGCAGGTCACTCTGCTGGCTCTCATGAAGCAGAGAGGTTACAGACTCCTCCGGGTCGCGGACTTCTTAATAGAAGTGGTCCTTTAGGATCTGAATTTGAGTTCTCCTGGTTTAATGTGCGTCTGCTGCTGAACTTCAGAGACACGTTCAGCGTCGGAGAGTTTTCCCGCCGATCAGCTGATCGCTGCGGTGCGAGGGAGATTTTTAGCAGCGCCAGTGAGGAATGAGGCTGTATTTGTGTCAAATAGGTCTGATCTAGAGCCGTTTTCAGTGCTAAAATATCAAATATCTTCAAGTCATCATCAAGTCAACACACGCAAGTCGAGTCAAGTCGCAAGTCATTGACGTTCAAGTCCGAGTCAAGTCGCGAGTCTTTCTAGATTTTACCAAGTCGAGTCAGAAGTCATCAAAATGATGACTCGAGTCTGACTCGAGTCCAAGTCATGTGACTCGAGTCCACACCTCTGGTGATCAACTCTGGATAATTTCACCTGTAAGGAAATGAATTCAGTGTTATACAGTAGAAACGACATTAAGTATTAGAAAAAGAAAGAGTCAGTTTGAGGGAATTCTGTATGTCTCCGTCCTTGAGGGGAGAAGCAGGCTGCACTGTTTAGACCAGTGGTTCCCAAAGTTGGGGTCGTGACCCCACTGTGGGTCCTGAAACAACAAATGGGGGTCCTGGGATGTTCTCCAGAACTAAAAGTGAATTTAAAATCCTAGCTAGTATCATATATTTGCCCCTAGAAACTGTTACAAACAGTTGAATAAACCTGGTATAATAGTTGTAGATGTTTGAGTTGTCATTATACCCTTGTTTAATTAGTTTATTAGCAGTGGTTGTATATTTTGCCAGTGATGGTTGGGGTCACGAGTCTCTGCCACCGTCATTTTGTGGGTCATAAGTCAAAAAGTTTGGGAACCACTGGTTTAGACTGCAGTCTGCAGCTGTGTTTCTATGTTATGGGTTTGAGCTGAAGGGAAGAAAATCAGGTTAAAAGTGATTCTGTCTTAAGGTGAAAGTGTGAATGGTGTAGAGTGGTCAGTCGGTCAGTGACCTTGACTTTCCGTTCACTACACAATACACATACATGTGGGTGGATTTACTGAAACAAAACTATAACAGTCTTTCTGATTGTTAGACACAGCTTGACAGAGCGGTCTGAATCCTTCATGTCATAAATTCAACGAGGAGTTGGAAACACTCCTCAGAGACTCTGGTCCTTTTTGATATAAAAGCGTCACACAGTTCCATCCATGAAGTGAGTCTCCTGTTTCACCACATAAGGTCCCGGACTGGTCTGGATTGAGATCTGGTGACCGTGGAGGCTGCTGGGAGTCCAGTGGACCTCGACACCAGCAGCAGCCTGAACCATTGATACCAGGCTTTCATGTTGACACCAAATTCTAATCTGTTGCAGCTGAAATTGAGACTCATCAGATATGTTTTTCAAGTCAGGTTTTGGTGATCTTGTGTGAGTTGCTTGCAGCCTCAGTTTCCTGTTCTCTGATCTCTGACCTCATCAAGGTATTTTGAGCAGCTGGATGTTTTCTCTTTTATGGACCATTCTCTGTAAATTCTAGATGGTTGGGTGGTTATTTACGCTGAAGGTCGTATTAGTATGCAGTCTGTTAATGTTTTGTTAACAGAACCTACCTGGCCAGAGCACCTAACTGATGAGTAAAGTTAGTATAAATAAATGTTTATTTCTAGATATCATTTCTTTAAATATATACTTTTTAAACAGACAGTGCTGCGAAACATTATTTTAGTATCTGAATAAACAAATCTTTTGTTTCCAATCAGAGAAACAAAGGGCTGAGCTTTAATCACAGCCTCTTTGTTCCCAGCTACATGTTCATGAACAGTTCTGAGCCACATCCAGCTGCCGAGCTGCAGCATGTTGAAGTGATGTCATCAAATCCAGAGCAGGTGTTTTCTTTGTTTTTCTAAAAACTACACCCAACAATACCAGATAAGTATGATCTTATTCTAACCGTGGGAGGTTAGACTCATTAGGGGACAGGATTTTCCTCAAGCAGATGTCACTTGTGTGATTTCTGTGGCCAAAACTGTAATGAAAAAACACTTGACAGAAGGCAATTAGATTAAAGCAACATTGGTTTTATAGCATCAAATAAAGGGAAAATGAATTGCTGTTACCAAAAACATCCAACTGATAATGCAGCTATTTTAGCAACAGCTGCCACCTCTGAAAGGTTTGTGACCCAACACTTAGCTTCCTGTGAAAAAAGATGCAGACGTTTGAAAAATGTCAATAATGACACTTTTCTATGGAGTACAAAACAAAATAGTCTTTCCTAAGGTGTTTCCAGACCAGCCTGGAGATAATCTTTCTCCAGCATGTCCTGGGTCAGTTCAGGGGCCTGCATGCCTGCCATGCAGCTCCTCACCCTATCTCTAAGGCTGAGCCCGGCCACCCTGGGAGGATCCACGATCTCGTTCTCTCGGTCATTACCCAAAGCTCATGACCATAGGTGAGGATTGGGAAGTAGATCAAGAGCCTTGGTTCAGCTCCCTCTTCACCATGGCAGACCGATTCAGTGTCCATCACTGCAGACACTGATGCCAAAGGAGAAACTTTGTATGACATTAAAATTTTCTACAATATGCAGTTAAAATCAAACCTGACTGTTCTTAAACTTTAAAGAACAGATTCAGAAAAAACTAATAAAAGTCTCGTCTCGTCTCGTCTTCTTCCGCTTATCCGGGTCCGGGTCGCGGGGGCAGCATCCCAATTAGGGAGTCCCAGACGGTCCTCTCCCCAGCCACTTCTACCAGCTCCTCCGGCAGGATCCCAAGGCGCTCCAGGGCCAAACCAGAGATATATTTTCTCCAGCGTGTCCTGGGTCGACCCGGGGGCCTCCTGCCGGCAGGACATGCCTGAAACACCTCCCTGGGGAGGCGTCCAGGAGGCATCCTAACAAGATGCCCGAACCACCTCAACTGGCTCCTCTCGACATGGAGGAGCAGCGGTTCTACTCCGAGTCTCTCCCAAATGTCCGAGCTCCTCACCCTATCTCTAAAGGCTGGAATACACCGGATACCTCAGCGATGCGCCACCTCTTGGCTGCGGTGTTGGCGAGTCTTGTACTCACACAAGACGCGCTCCTGACACAGCGCGCCGTAGTATGCTGCTTAAAATAATCGCGCGATAGTCACAACATCACGCGGGAATTGAAAACTGGAAGCGGGAAGTGAATTCTTTGTTTATATGTGATCAGAGCTGCCGTCGTGTGTTGTGGGAACCTAATTCTAATTCTTTCAAAATGGGTAAGTAAGCTATTTAATGGAGCTGTTGTTTATGTGTACCGTAATGTTTGTGGCGTTTTATTTCTGTGTGCCGTAATAGGAGCCGTTCTGCGTCGTAACGTCGGTGTCATGGTAACGCCGGTGTCAGAAAGTACTCAACATGTCGTGACACACGCGCACAGCTGCGACTGGCGCTCCTTTTTAAACTGGTGCGAATCTTTAGCGGGCTGGCGGCGTCTCGCGTGTCTGGGACGCGTTGTGGCGAGCTCTGTGTGAGTGATCTGATGGACTAGAATGGTTTTAAATCAAAATAACGCCGCAGCCACGACGTGGCGTGTCGCCGACGTGTCCGGTGTATTCTAGCCTTAAGGCTGAGCTACCCTGCGGAGAAAACTCATTTCGGCCGCTTGTATCCGCGATCTCGTTCTTTCGGTCATTACCCAAAGCTCATGACCATAGGTGAGGATTGGGAGGTAGATCGACCGGTAAATCAAGAGCCTTGCTTTACGGCTCAGCTCCTTCTTCACCACAACAGACCGGTTCAGCGTCCGCATCACTGCAGACGCTGCCCCAATCCGCCTGTCAATCTCCCGCTCCCTCCTTCCCTCACTCCTAATAAAAGTTAAAGGATATATTTAGTAAGGCTTAGTTGGCAGGTAGCTGTTTAGTTGTGCTGCAGGCTAATGTGATCAGCTGTCTCAGTGGAAATCCCATCATCTGAGCCCGGTCGGTCCCACACCTGGGTGGAGGCTCTGCTGTCTTTAGAAACTCTGCTGCTCATATCACACACCAAATCATCCATCTCTATTTGACTCCGAGAGCCTAGAAGAAAACAGGTCTGAAGGGTGTCAATGTACCTGTGAGCATGGTGGGGGGGGCGTTCCTGACCACTGGAGGGGGTGCCTTGTTACACTTGGTCCTTTGAGTCGAGGGGAAAGGGGACAATGGTCCTGTTAACACTCCTGATGGGGACCTTTGGGTCCTCTGAAAATTTAATGTGACTCTGCAATCGACCTGCGCTCGCTGAGGTCAGAGATGAGCGCAGCCCGGCGATGGGCCAATGCTGCCTTGTGTCAGCTCACTGGAAACTAAACGCCAGCGGGGGGGCCTGGGCATGTTTTTGTCCCCTGTGGCATGGATAATGAGACATCTGTCTCCACCTGCCGCATGGAGAGATGAGGCTCACTGTCTCCTAAAAAGAGCACAGGTTCTCTATCTGATTTGTCCACAACAGGCCAGGCACATGAACTGAAGCAGAGGAGCCTTCAGTCTAAATGTTTTATGCTGAAGCTTTCTTGTGTCTGTTTGGGCAGCACCACACGACGCAGGAACACTGAGCTTGGTGTCCTGTTGAGTGCATCTAGGAAATTACAAACAGATCAATCAACCATGAGGAAGTACATGAACACCTTTCAATAAGAAAACTTCCTCTACTTGTATGAGAAATTAGAAGACTTCATTGCTTGACTTGTTTACAACACATTTTTGCCCAAAAATCCTCTAAACCTGTTATTCGGCTCAACAATCATCATCATGTACAGCAGACCTCGTGGAACTCATGGAGCTGGCTGCAGGAATGAAAGGTGATCTTAGGGGGGTTTGTCTTTGTGTAATCAGACAGAGACATCATCCATCATGAGAAGAGGAATTACAGCAGGTTACAAAAGGAGATAAGATAATGAGTGGGGCCACGGCGACTGAGTGAGGGACAGCTCGAGTTCCCGTTCTGATTACTGGGCAGCAGCTGGACTACTCAGGATGCTGGCTGCTCAACTCCCAGCTAGGGAGGGATATAGAAATACTCAATATTGGTACTAAAACTATGGCATGTCTTATTATCTTATGAAGCCTTAAAAATGTAAGGCCTAACATTCCTCAATAATTGTTTAAACAATTATTGCAAACTTTCTGTAAATCCTATAAACTTTGTTTCACTTCTCAAATATCCCAGTGTGTGTCTCCTATATGATATATATAACTGCATTTTTTTATCCTAACAACCAATGCCCAAACTTTCACACCCCACTGTAAAATGATTCTTTAAAAGAATAAAACAATGAGTTACTGAAAAGTCTACATTGTCATTGTCACTACATTGTCACAAAAATACAATATTTTTGATTTGATTCAGTCTATTTTTTTAAATTAAATAAATAAACAAATAACAATATAAAAACAAAACACTCAAAACATACAAAATAATCCCATCTCTCCCACCCCTACCCGGTGCTCTAACCTGGTACATAGTAAAACAAACTAGACAAATTAGTAGACAGTATTTCAGTGCAAAAGAAAAGTGAAATAAGTCCAAAAGATTATTACAGATCAAACAAAATAAAATAAGTCCCATAGCAACTCATAAATACAATATATCAAATTTTAACAGTCAAGACTCAGTCTGGCTTAAATGTATATTGTGGTCCTTTAACCAGATCTAGAAATGGACTCCAGATCTCATAAAATTTCTTTGACCGTCCAAGAGTCGATAACCTAATTCTTTCCAGTTTCAGAAAATATAAAACTTCCTTTAGCCATTGTACATGTGTGGGAGGTAGGACAGATTTCCACCGTAGCAGGATAAGCCGTCGAGCCAGAAGGGTAGTGAAAGCTATGACATCTTTTTGTGAGGAGGAGAGGCTGAGTGGAGGCAGTGTGACCCCAAAGATAGCTGTATAAGGATGCAGCGTGACCTGTATTCCTATGATTGTGGACAGAGTAGAAAAAATTTCCTGCCAATATTTAGACAGAAGTGGGCATTGCCAGAGCATGTGGATATAATTTGCAGAGGTTTGATGACACCGATCACATGAAGGCGATACATTCTTAAACATTTTAGCTAGACGTTCTTTAGTATAGTGAGCACGATGTAGGACCTTACATTGAATAAAGCAGTGTTTGGCACAGATGGAGGACTTATGCACCCTGTATAGAGTCTCCTCCCAAATAGGCTGTGATATCTCCATTCCCAAACAAGCTTCCCAAGTTATTTTGCACGTCTCCAGAGAGTCTGATCTGAGTTTAAACATGTTGGAATATATAGATGATACAGCTCCTTTAAGAGATGAGAAAACAGTCAGGAAGCCATCAACATCAGAGTCGGGGGGTAAAGTAGGAAAACATGCATATGTTCTGGAAACAAAACTTCGCACTTGAAGATACCTAAAAAATTGACTTTTAGGCAATGAGAACTTGTGTACTAATTGTTGAAAAGATGCAAATTCCCCCTCAATAAACAAATCCCTGACACATTCCACCCCTAATCTAGACCACGTAGAGAAAGCGTTATCTATCAGGGAGGGGGTAAAGCGGTGATTACCTGCTAAGGGGGATCTAGTGGAGAGTGCTTGGAAACCAAAATAGCGGCGAAACTGGACCCATATTTTCAAGGTTGATTTGACGATAATATTATTTGTATATTTAGAAATAGATGAGAGACGCTGCGAATGTAATAGAGACTGCAAAAGAATCGGATATGTAGCGCTGGCCTCAATAGTTAACCATTTTGGTGAGGGGTCAAGGGTCCCATGCTGAATCCAGAAGTTCAAATTCCTTATATTTACTGCCCAATAATAAAACAGCATATTTGGCAATGCCATCCCCCCCAATTCTTTAGCTCTTTGAAGAGATTGAAGTCTCAGCTTGGGTGTTTTTTTACTCCAAATAAAATCCAAAATAATACCGTCAAGCATACAGAAAAAGGAGCGGGGGATGTATATTGGTATACATTGAAACAGGTACATTAGGCGAGGAAGGATATTCATCTTTATTGTATTGATCCTGGCAGCCACAGATAAATATAAAATGGACCAACGATCAAGATCATACTTAATTTGGGTCACCAGTGAGGTGAAATTTCTTTTAAATAATTTACCATAAGTATCTGAAACATATATACCTAGGTAGTTAAAACCTGTTCTGGCTAATTTGAATGGGACATTATCAAGAGAGCAATGTTTAGAGGATCCATTAACAAGAAATAACTCACTCTTAGTAAAATTCACCTTGTAACCCGACATTTTACTAAATGACTCCAGAATGGCAAGTGTAACTGGGATAGATTGAGATACATTAGAAACGAATAGGAGCAGGTCATCTGCATAAAGGGTAATTCTGGATTCCACTCTATTCCTGATAATTCCTGTGAGTCCGGGATGACTCCGAATAACAATAGACAAAGGTTCTATAGCTATAGCGAACAACAGGGGGCTAAGCGGGCATCCCTGTCTTGTGGATCGCTGGAAAGAGAAAGGGGTCGAAGTTAAACCATTAGTTTTAACCGTGGCCTGTGGTGAAGAGTATAATAATTTAACCCAAGTTATGAAACTGAACCCTAGACCAAATCTCTCCAAAACAAAAAATAAGTAATTCCACTCCACCCTGTCAAATGCTTTTTCTGCATCCAATGAAATTTAAGCCTCAGTAGGAGTGGAAGAGTCATGATTATATATCACATTAAACACTTGTCTCAGGTTAAAAAAAGAATGTCTGCCTTGAATAAAGCCTGTCTGGTCCATTGAAATAATAGATGGAAGAATTGTTTCCAGCCTTCGAGCTAGTAATTTAGATAGTATTTTGAAATCTACATTAAGTAGGCTAATTGGTCGATACGAACCACAATTTAACGGATCTTTTCCCTTTTTCAGCAGCAAGGTTATACAGGCCTGAGACAAGGTTTGTGGGAGGGAGCCAGAATCAAAGGATTCTGTAAAAACCTCCAGGATCAAAGATGCTATTTTCTCCCAAAAGACCTTATAAAATTCAACAGGAAAGCCATCCGGCCCAGGGCTCTTCCCTGATTGTAATGATGTCACTGCTGCCTTAAGTTCGGCTGGGGTAATCGGCTTCTCTAATCCCTGGGCCAGGACCGGGTCTAGGGAAGGAATATCCAGTGTGGCGTAATATAACCTGATTTTATCGTTATAGTACGAACACACTTCTGCAAGGTTATCAGCTTAGTTTTGTTGGTTTTAATGCTAATCACTGTTAGCTACCTTCACTAAACTGATGGTTATGCAGGCTTTCTAGATTCTTTTGATTCAAAGGGAGACCTACGTACGTATATTTGAAAGTTATAAACCAGAAGCTGACTTAGACTTCAGTTATTTTATTAAAGAAAACAGATTGAATAAACAGACAGATGTGAGGTAGGTAGTTGCATCTTAAGAGATCCTTCTGATGTTATTAAGCTGAGAGTTAATGACGAGAGCCCGTGATATGTTAATATCTAGGGATCTCGGCTAGTGAGGAGGGGAGCTGAGCTAACTGGATCGAGTGTTATTTATCAATAGCCTCGGTTTTACCAGATCGGAGTTGGATACCTGCTGAAACCGCTCCAGATCGCCTTAGCGTGGAGGTGGAAGCTCGTCGGTGCGTTCGTTGATCGGACGAGCCTCGGTTATCCCCGGGGGCCCGGAGGTGTCTGAGCGAGTCGGTATCAGCGGCTCCATGATCGGCTGGTGCAGAGGCTAACCGGCTTTCCCATGGCAGGTGGAAAGAAGCAGGCAGATGGTGTCTGGCTTCTTAGCCGGAGCAATGTTCTCGACCGGTGAGGCTGGTTACTCACGAGCTCGGCCGGCATCGAGGCCTTCCATGTAGCGGAGGAAAACGGAGGCTGTGTTCTCTCGTCGTGGGTTAACGAGAACTGAAGAACTCTCGGTAGCTTCCAGGCAGGAAGCTGACAGAGGGCACTTTGGACGCGTGGCCCAATGGGGAAAGAGTTACCAAGTCACGTGGTTCTCGTCATTAGAAACCCAGGAAGTTTAATGGATTACTAATATGTTTTAACCTTTTAGCAAAAGTAGAAATCATAAAATAATACTGATGCAACATCAACATTCATGAATACTGGAAGAAAATGAATTAATCACATTAAGACATTTCTGGACAGTGGATTAAAGGTGGTGTCTTTTTAGAATGAGACATCAAAGAGTTCTTAAGTTTAATTATTAATTAAAGGAAATCTTCTTAGTCTTCCGACACGACCGGTCTTGGAAGGAATGTTGATTCAGGTTACAACATAATAAAAGAGTCATTTTAATCCAAGTTATTAGGAAAAAGATGAGTTATTGTGGTGGTGAACCAGATGTCAGAAATCAGAGAGATAGTAACGCTTTGCCAGCGCTACACCAGCTTCCCACAAAATTATTCAATTCAGCCATCGTTGGGTTCACCTCAGAAGCGTAAAGTGATGCATAAAATTCTCTCAAACAGTTATTAATCTCCAATGGGTCAGAGGTGAAACCCGAGCAAGTCTGTATTTGAGAGATTATTTGAGAAGACGTAATCTGACGAAGTCTGTGAGCTAATAGTTTCCCTTGTTTGTCTCCGTGTTCATAAAATTTGGACCTGGACCTTAAAAGTAGCTCAGTGGTGCGTTGAGTCATTAACAAATCATATTCAGTTTGCAGCGTTATGCGTTCTTTATACACATCTGGTGATTTAGACGTTGAATAGTTCAGATCTAATTCAGCTATTTTACAAGCCAGCTGGCTTAACTTGTCCCTCCATGTCCTTTTTCTATTAGCCTCAAAAGATATTATTTCGCCTCGGATGTAAGCCTTCATAGTCTCCCACAACAAAGAGGCAAAGATGCCAGGGGTTCTGTTAGTTTGTAGGAATAAGTCTATGCGGTCATTTATAAATTTAACAAAGTCTTCTTCCAGAAGTAACTGTGAGTTTAAGCGCCAGGGTATTCGTGTTACCAGCGTCTTCTTTAAATTTATATTCATAAATACAGAAGCATGATCTGATAGAATGATAGGGTTATAGTCACACGCTGAAACCATATTAAGGAATTTTTTATGTACTAAGAAAAAATCTATACGTGTATACGTATGATGAACTGGTGAAAAGAAAGAATATTGTCTTTTTAAAGGATTAAAGGTGCGCCAGGGGTCAACCATACAAAATTCCTCCATGAAACCCCTAATTACCTTGGCTGACTGAGAAGATGAACTTGGAGCCGAGGATGATCTATCCAAATGAGGATTAATCCAACAATTAAAATCACCCCCCAATATCAAGTTGGATGAGTCAAGGTCAGGTAGTGATGAGAAAAAATGTCTGAAAAAATTATCATCATCCCAGTTTGGGGCATAGACATTCGCTAATATCAGTTTCATATCATAAATTTGACCCATAACAACAAGATACCTCCCTGATGGATCTGTTATGGTTTTAGTATGAATAAAAGGAATGGATTTATGTAAAATTATAGATACACCCCTAGCTCGAGTCGAGAAAGATGAAAAAAAGGCCTGCCCCACCCAGCCCCTCCTCAATCTAATATCATCTGAGTTTTTCAAGTGAGTTTTCTGTAAATAAATAATGTGTGCTCCTGTGTTTTGTAAGTAATGTAAAACTTTACTACGTTTAATGGGGTTGTTCAAGCCCTTACAATTCAAGCTCAGAAATTTAATGTCACCACCCAAGGTTGGCGCTTGTGTATTAACCAGACTCATAGAGACATTACACGATACATGTTTAATCTAATCATTCCTATAGTGTCCAAACGTTTCAACGTAAACCAGTATTGCACCCAGAGTAAGAGCACCTCCCCCCAAAAAAGAAAAAGGAAACGAAACAGAACAACAACGCAAAAAACAAACAAAAAAACAAAACAAAAAAACAACCCCCCCCCCCCCACACACACACACACACCCAACCCTCCCCTGGCAGAAGCGTCCTTTAGGAGGACGCATGCCCATCTATCCCCTACAAAAGAAAACTCTAACATCATAAGCGGATCTAACCAGCTTATGCGTAGCTCGTAGGGATTAAATCAGGATATGGAAATACCTCACTAAATGAAGATACCAATCAATATAAATACAAAACTGTGCAAGATGGCAATCAACCCCGGGAGATTAAAAAAAAAAAAATTAACTATACACAAATCAGATGGTCCCGCCTCCAACGTAAAATATACTTATAAAAATAAAAACCTATTCATAGTCTGATCATAAACATTGAAAGCTGCGGTCTGATGCAGCGTTATGAACGGAGCGGGAGCAAGGCACCTGCATGCTGGGAAATGTAGTTGTTAGCAACCGCTAGTGATTAGCAGAAGGGCCCAGGCCCGTGGGTCCAGTTTTATCAAGTGAATTTGTGACAAAGTCCATGGCTAACTTCGGGTCATCGAACCTTTCCACTCGATCATCTGGTAGGGTGATATATAGAGTTGCCGGATATCGCAGACCAAACCTCACGTTAGGATAATCACGGAGCTCCTTCTTCACAGCGGTGAAGGCCGCTCGTTGTTTAGCCACCGCAGGTACGAAGTCCGGGAAAATATGAACCCTCTTGCCCTGGAAGGTCAGCGGTGATGACTCACTGCAGCACAAGGTTTCTGTCCTGGAATCGGGTCATCCTGATGATAAGCGGACGGGGAGGCTCACCCGGTTTTGGTTTTGCACGTAGTGAGTGGTGGGCACGGTCGAGTACCGGTTTAGCCTCCAGGCCGAGCAAATCCTGCAGAAATCCAGCGATGAATTCCATCAGGCGAGGACCCTCTGATCCTTCAGGTAAGCCAATCAGCTTTACGTTTTTCCATCTAGAGCGGGCCTCCAGGTCCTCACACTTCTTGTTCAGAGATTCCACCGTCTTCGTCAGTGAAGCCGTTTTAGCTTGTAGTTCCGCTAGCTGGCCATCTTGTTCATTAGCAGCCTTCTCCAACTCGTTGATGGTGCTTGTATTTGTTGTGATTCGTTTTTCAATGGGTTTTAAAGCGGATCTGATTTCCCGTTGTACAGCTTCTGAGACAATAGTCTCAAACTTCATAATAATTTCAGTCCGCATGTCTTCCATCATTACTTTGATGCTCTGCAGCATTGCTTCATTGTCACTTAGCTTCTCCGATGGTTCCGGTTCGGGTGATTGGCGAGACTTTGTGTGGGCTGGCTTGGTAGAATCCGTCTTCGTTCGAGATGTCGACATAGTAGAGCTTGTTGTGGCCTAAACCAACACCGAATTACCGCAATAAGTTAAGTTTGGAGGTATTTAATATAAATTTGTTCAACCCCGTGGAGCTACCACGAAACACGTCCTACATGGTCTAGCTCTGTGGGTGGAGTCCTGATTCAGTCTATTTTATATTAAACCCTTAAAGGTCCTGAAAGATCACAATAAACAGCATTTAATTTTTAAACATTTTTTTGGGGGTTGGACACTAAAATAAACCACTGCATTAGACTCACGCAGGCTAAATCTCGTACTCATTTTGCTCACTGTGTGTTTGCATGTGTGTGTGTGTGTGTGTGGACCATAAGGCAAAAAACCAAACCAGGTTTGAAGAAAACTAAATTAACCACCCCACTCACCCTAAGACAAAGCAAACGCACAAAGAAGTAAAAAGTTAAAGAGGAAAAGGAAGTTCTTCCCCACTGTGTCTCTATTGGGTCACTGTTGTCCAAGTGTGGGAAAAAAAGAGAGGTTTGAATTTATTTAAAAACAATAATAAACAAAGGGAAGTTCATTTGAAGATCTAAACGTATTTAGAATGATTTTCATGCACTATTTGTCTAATCCACAACACTATCATCCATTACAATTAGACACACAACTGGCTTACACACGACTTATACACAACTTCCCTTATTGATGGGTTGGCGTCTCTTTCCATAACTGTGCCATTCTAGCTCCCCAACTTGGAAACATGTTAAACGTAGTTTAAATAGAAGTATTGATCATGGCAGTACCTGTAGTACCACTAGTGTCCTTTACTGAATTAAAACACTCCACGTTTCAAACAGCCTCTGTGCTAGATCTGTAAAAAAAAAGAATAAATAAATGTATGCCAATAAAATCCATGAGAATTGTTTTATTGTTGTTTCCAGATGTGTTCTAGCTAGACATGTCTTTAAACCTTTTAACAAAACACTTGTCAGCGGTCCTACAGGTGGTTTCACGTGTGGATAAAGTTCACGCTGCGTGCTCAGTGCTGTTTGTGTGTCTCTGAGCCCGGTGACGCCCAGGCCACACTCTCACTCCCTGACATGTGCCACAGCTCACTAATCCTCCACTCTCTGCAGCCTCGCACTCAGTAACAGAACAATGAGCACTTGGCTGACCCCAGAGGGCTCTCACCTCATCAGACAGGATCTTCCCTTTTCACCATTTGAATGCCAAGTTTGTTTATGATACAGTTGACTTAAAGCTGTTGTAGACTTCAGATTATTAACAAGCTTAGTAATTATGAAACTGGCTGGCTCAGCCAATATGTAGAGTTGAGGATCTACACTTTTTCAATAAAATATTAAACTCATTTTAAAGATCTATGATAAGTCAGAAACTTTAAACATTAACCCTTTTTAAATGGATAATACTTATTGAAAGTAAAACTAGGTTCTTTTGGTTTTACAGTGAATGAATGCCTATAATAATCTGAAGCAAAGACAAAAATAGGATTGATACAATCAATTAATTTTTATAAATAGTTAAGGATGGTACAGGAGAAATGGATCAGTGCTGAGTCACAGGTGAACTTCATTAAACAATAAAACTCTTAAACATGGTGATGAATGTTATAAGATGTATTATTTATGATTTTAGGAAGTTGAAGTCTGTTTGATAAGACTAAGGCTGAATTTACTTTTAGTTCTAGATGTAATTATCATTTTAACATAAACGGCGCCATCTGATTGGTCAATATGGGAAGGGCTAATGTAAACAAAGTCGTCTGATTGGTCACATATGGGAAGGGCTACATTTGATTGGTCATATACTTCTGTATTAGCTTACAAAGAGTTAATTTATAGAATATATAGAAACATTTCAACCCATCATTTATCGCCGTTTTTGACGTCTTTTGTGATAGGCCTATCGCACGTTCTGTTATCGCCATGACGATACATTTTCGATATATTGTACAGCCCTAGTGGGCAGCGACCTTGACGGTCCGTAACGCTACACTGTTGATCATCTTATAGCATATAAGGGAACACACAGCAGGTTTTCTTCACTATTATTATTATTATTTAGGATTAAGTAAGTAGTAAGTAAGTAAATTTTATTTATATAGCACCTTTCACAGAAACAAATCACAAAGTGCTTCACAAAAACATCAAAATTAAAACATGATTAAAGACAAAGAACCAAAAACATCAAGCAATGAATGAAAACAAAAGAAATATTTGAGTCTTCAACTGCTTTTTAAAGGAGTCCAGACTGTCTATTAAGACATTTGGGGATTTAGATGTCTGAAGATAATATTTTTTTCTAAAGAGAGGATGTGGCTATCATTTTAATTACAGCTGAGCCGATTAAAGGACAGTATGATGCATCAGTTAAAGGCGAGAAAAGTGTGCCAGGAGAAGCATCTGTTTAAACGGAGCAGTAAGCTGTGTGTGTGGTTTGCATGACTCATGAAGCAATGTGTTCCTCAGGCAGCAATTGGACAATTATTGGACCTTTGTTCAGATTAAAGACAATCATGTATGAAGCAATTAGGAGAGAGTTTCTTATTTCATGGCTGACATCTTGAATTACAAAACTGGGGTATACATAGGTCAAATAATGTGGTGGCTGCACTCCACAGCTGTGCAAGCTGGTTGTTCTGTAAAGCAGCTACTGCACAAAACTTCTAGAAAATGGAATGCAGCCTTTGTCAATACATTTGTTCTTCCTACTCTTGAAAGTGTCTGCTGAGAAATAGTTCCATCCTGTTTGTTTTTGTCAAGCTAAATCAGATTTTTGTTTTTGCTTTAGTTTTTCTTAAATTATTTCTCTGTTCTCAGATCAAAGTGCTGTACAACATGAACAGTCATTCACCCATTCACACACTGGTGGTGATAAACTACATTGTAGTCACAGCTGCCCTTGGGCACACTGACATGCACTGGCACCCCCCAAGTCCCTCTGACCAGTAGGCAAGGTGGGTGAAGTGTCTTGCCCAAGGACACAATGACAATCTAACCCAGCTGGAGCTCGAACCAGTGACCCTCTGGTTGCCAGACCAGCCACTCTACCAACTGAGCTACACGCCGCCCCAGTGACCTCAGCTGACTCTTTTCAATATGGAGGAGCATCGTTTCTACTCCAGTGTCTCCCCAGATTATGAAACTCCTCTCTTCATACCCTAAGCTCAGCCATTCCACTTGATGCCACTTGCATCTGGAGTCTTGTTTCTTTGGCCACTATCCAAGTCTTGTGACTACAGGTGAGGGTCGAAATGTAGATGGACCAGTGAAGTGAGAACTAGACCTGTCATTCACCATGACAGACCAGCACAACACCCATAATAAAGAAGATGACACCAATCTGATGGCACATCTCTTGCTTCATCCCACCATCACTCATACACAAGACACAAAGATATTTAAACTCTTCTGCTTAAGGCGGAGACCCACTCCCAACCCAATATCAGACACACTTCACATGATTACCACTTACAGAAAGTATACGCAAACACACAACAGAGGATGTGTCCTTTGTTTAAACAGAAGTTTGACTGTACAGTATATGTTCTGGGAGGTTGTTTGGATGGAAAGAAGGTGCTCTAGTGATATAGAAGGAAAATCTAAATATTTGAGCTCTTACGATGCATCCGGGAGAGACTCGGAGTAGAGCCGCTGCTCCTCCATATCGAAAGGAGCCAGTTGAGGTGGTTCGGGCATCTGGTAAGGATGCCTCCCTTGGGAAGTGTTCTGGGCATGTCCTGCCGGGAGGAGGCCCCCGGGTCGACCCAGGACAAGCTGGAGGAAATACATCTTCAGTTTGGCCTGGGAACGCCTGGGCGTCCCCCACTTATCCCCCACTTATCCTCGACCCGGATAAGCGGAAGAAGGCGAGGCGAGGCGAGGCGAGACGATGCATTAGTTAAATTTGTCTTATTCTCTTTAGCCAATCACAGACTGAAGTCTGAGAACTACTGTGTCAGTCAGAAGACCTGGACCTGGTTCCAGTTGAGACCTGAAACTAGAACAAAACTACAATATTTTGTGTCACAAACAAATGTGGAATAAAATCCATTCATGTTTCAGCTAAAACCAAATTTACAGAATCAGCTGAAAATTCCAGCTTGGATAAAATCCAACTGGTGTAACTGCTAAACAATGATATGAATCTGAAGAAAGAGCCAGAAAGTCTCAGACCAGCTGTTTGATGCTGAAGCAGCATTAGAGTGTTTACTATGATCCTCCAGGGTTGATGCTCTCCTAAAACAGACCTCAGGTTTAATTTACTGTCTTAGATGATTCTACTTAACTATGATATTTACTCAGGTGATTGATTTCCTCACTCTGATCATCACAGCTTTTGAGTGGCAGATGGTGGGTTGGTGGTAATCCCAGCTGCCCACTGGACTGACCCTTCCTGACTCCTCCATGTCCAACATGCAACCCCCCCCCCCAAACCCCTAACGAGCTGGCTGAGCTGCACGGCCAGAGAGCTGCTTAAAACTGGTGAGAAATGGCTGCGTCAGCAGTCAAGAGATGAGCCTGATGGTGGGCTGGGGGTGGGGGTTACAGTTCCACTCAAACAACTGTTAATGAGAACATTTACAGTAACCAGCCATACTGTTACTGTACAGGGCTGCCAGAAACAACAAGTGGTGCATTTCAGTCATTTAACAAGAAATGTTCTGTTTATTGTTAAAATGAATGAAAAAAGAACAATAAAGTCATATTTAATAAATTATATTTTTCATAAATTTCCAGAGAGACATCATCATGAGCCAGATACTCCAATGTTCAACCTATAAACGACAAAAATCCATCAATACATATTTCAGATTTAATTAAAAAATAGAAATGATTAGTTCCTGTCAAATACTGTCTGGAGTTTATATGACACCATTTAGAAAAGGCAGTGCTTGGCATTGTATTTTAGTTTAAAGAAACATAACAATGATCAATTGAGTTACCTCATTTGTTGTAATCTTCTGTGTTTCCACAGGGGCCTTAATCTGGTCTAAAGTCATCTGAGCTAATCCTCAGCAGCAGCAGCAGCGGTCGACGTAAATTAGTTCTTTGACTGAGAGCCATCTGCCAGACATACGTCTAATTAGTTTACTTCACCAATGGTAAAAGGAAATTTACTCAGGTGTTTGATTAAAAGACAGATAAATAAGTTTCATCTTTCTGCTGCAGATTTATCTCTTTGAAACATAATCAGTGCTTCAGGTCAGTTTTTACTGGAATCTTTAAAAAATTCTTAATTTGTTGGACAACATTTTAAAGCTGAAGAAAGTTAGTTTAATAGTTTAATCCCAGTGTTTATTTTGTGAACTCGTCCTGAGTTTTAGTTTAGCCTGTTCTTTACCTGTGTGTTTCCATCAGGGAGCTTCTCCTGTTGTTTGTAAAACTTTAATTTTTGTACATTTCAGTTGTTTTTGCTTGACAGGTTTTATTTAGCATATTGTACTTGATGCAGCAGGCTGCAGGTGGTGAATGATGAGAAACATAGAAATTTAAAAGCTAAACAGAACAGAAAGCACCCTCTAGTGGCTGGCTGCAGTAAAGGTTTTATGTCCCGCCTCCTTCATGTAAACAAATGGACATTTTTCTGACTAAGAAACATAAATACGCCTCAGAGGAAGATTGATTACTGATGATTGTTTTATGTCCAGATATTTATATTTCTAACATGTTTAGTTGTTTTTATATATTTGATTTGTAAAAGCTATTAGGATAATGCACAGGCTAGATATGGCCTAGGGGCCTCGTGTGGTCTGTGGGCCCCATTGGCTAGAAAAAAATCTAGTATTTTATTTAAATTTACATGCAAGAATATTCTTAAAGTGAATTGACCCAAAAAAATCATAAGAGATGCAGATTTTTGTGATCTTGACTCCTGTTACGTGACACTTAATCTTTATGTACAGAACAAACTGATAACTTAACTGTGGCATAGAGGTTTATTAATAATAATAATAATAACAATAATCTTTATTTATAAAGCGCCTTTCATACAGATAAAATTGTAACACAAGGTGCTTTACAAGTTAAAATGACCCCACATAAACCACATTCCCATCCCTCCCCCATAAAAAGCACAGACACACACATGCACACACAAAGGACATTGGGCTGAGTACAGATGAGCAGGTATATAAGGAAATGCCATCAAAGGAGCCCTCTGCACCGGCAGCAGCAGGCCAACAGCAGCAGCCGAGGCATCGAGACGGGGTGACCAGAGGATTGAGACCCCACCTCCACCCAGGAACCACCTGGAGAAGCAGGCAGCCACAGCTGACCACTGCTCCAGAGGCAGAGGACTCCACAGAGGAAACACTGGAAGGAAGATTAAAATAACACGTTAAATATAAAAATAAAATAAGATAAATATAAGAATAAACAAGAAAACAATGATAAAATCTAACTAAATAATACACAAAATCAGTTAAAGGTTAAGGCTAGTTTATACTTCTCCGACAGCACGTTTGCGCTCACACGTATTGACGGAGACGTTTTGATTTTTACTTCTCCGTCAGTATTATGAAGCAATTCTCCACCAGGACAGCACAGGGCGCATAACTTTTCTGCAGTAATGCCTCCAGTCGACGAAAGTTTGTTTATTTCAGCTCAGTAAAGGCTGACAGAGAGCGAATTTTGATTGAGTTTGAACAGATTGATCTCGATGAACAAACAATGTTTTTTAAAAGAATTAAACGGGAGTGAAGGAGACGACGGCGTGTGTTGAATGTCCGTCCGGTAAGGACGAGGCAGACGACGAGCGAATATGCAGCTCTTGTTCAACCTGTGAGGGACACTGATATATAAATGTCATACTTCTTCTGCCAGACGTTTCCATATCCACGATCCATATCTGCTTCCTCAAGATTCTACTATTACTACTCTGTTGATACCGGCGTCAAGCCGGAAATGATCACTGGGTGTTGAGCCGACCAATCAGAGACGTGCGCTCTCCGTCTCGTTCGACGGATAGTTAGAAAAGTGAGCTCGACTCTGTCCGTCCTTGCGGGCCTGTCGGAGAGCCCTTGCGTTGATGGATAATGGTGTTGTGTGTCTCCGTACCGACGCAGACGGAGAAGTATAAACTAGCCTTTAGACTAAAAGCAGTTAAACAGACTAAATAAACCAGACTGAAAGGTAATTAAACATAATACATTATTAGGTTTAAGACACTGCTTCTCATGTGGGAGACCTGGGTTTGAGTCCCAGGCTGGGCATGCATTGATTTTTAATTAGGAGATCAGTAAAGGATAAGGTTGGGTAAGTTCGAAACATAATTTTGCTGTGATATTAGCAGTTATTCTGAGGTTTTTATGGTTAGCCACATATCCTAATTTTAACATAGCAATTCATACGATCCTATGGTCTGCTTTTGCCCCGGTTCAGGTGTCACAGCAGCACAACAGGTTCATTGCTCATTGTAAGTTGAAGATGAGGAACAACACTAACATTCTGCTCTTTTAGGAGAAAATCTAAGTTCACATGTAGGTATTTACCATTCTGAAACATTCATTGACAAACGCTGATGTAACCAAGTTAGAAAAACGTAACTAAAGATAGAAATAAATGATTAAACATTAGTAAAACTGATAAAACCAGCTATAAATAAAGAATCCCATCTTAATAAAGTAAAGACTTGAAAAGAAAAACAACAATAACAGAAGAGAAAAGGGAAAACTGATTAGTTTAGGAGTTTCTGCTGAAACATGGATTTACTACATTTCTCATAATTCATCAGAAGAAATTGACCAATCACAGAGACTTCCCATGATTCCTTAGGAGAAATCCGACCAATCACGGAGTTCTAATAACCCCATGTGATTGAAACCCACGTCACTTCCACCATTTTGTTTTGCCAGAGAGATGCAAAAGAAATCTCCCAGATTCTGAACTTACAATCTCTAACCATCTGTGTGGTAAGACACTGAAATATCTAACCTTAGCAACATTAAATGATTGTTTAAAGTATCCGATATCTGACGGTGGTCATATTGTCATGTTTGTGCTTTTGTAGAGTCTGTATTGATGCGTGATGCATTCCAGGCCACATGTGGCTATGTGAAAGAAACCAAACAAATGTTTCAACGGTGAGTAAGCTCAATAAACTTAAGGCCAGTTCACATGGCAGGATTTTCAACCCGATTTTTGCCCAGATTCTCCTCCTCCGACAATCTTAAAGACGCGCCTGATCGTTAAAGATAATCTTAACAGATCATCCTCTCGTGTGGGGTGGGTTAAGAGCGCTCTGGTCCACTCGGAACGCCATCAGAACCGCTCCAATCGCAAATCTGTGAAATCGAACATGTTGGAACTGTTGGAACATGTAGTCAATTAGAGAGTGAGTTGACAGACTCCGCAGCGCAGAGCGAAATAAATCTCTCATCAAAACAGCTGCTCGGATTATTTAAGACAAGTTCATTTCCCTCACCTCACCTTCCTCCCTTTATCTGGGTCCGGGTCACGGGGGCAGCCAGGCATCCCAAGTCTGCCAGCTCCTCAGCTGGGACGCCCGGGGGGAACCCCCAGTCAACCTGGAGATGTATTTTCCTCCAGCTTGTCCTCGGTCGACCGGCGGTCTCCTGCCGGCAGGACGTGCCCAAAACACCTCCCGTTCATTGTTTTTAATAAAAATAAAAGCTTTCACGTTTGTTTACTCTGAAGTCACGTTTGATCTCGTGAAGTTCTGCGAGATTTCACGTCTGATCTGGGAATGTTTGTGTGTAAAATCGGTTCGTGTGTCATCCCAGCACACACTGTAGGATCAGGACAGTCAGTGTCCGCGATTTTTAAAGGAAAATTTCTCGCCACGTGTGTGGTCTCTTAGGATTTAAAATCGGCCGACAATTTGAAAATCCTGCCGTGTGAACCAGCCCATAGTCTCCACATTGGAAACAACTGTCGAGTCACTAAATAACTGAATACTTGAAAGTTAAAGCTTAGTAGAGCTGAAAAAGGGAGAAATTATTATCAACACAGCTTCCATTACCCTGAAATGGTGCTAATGTTGCTAATTTGAAGTTAGCTATCCTATTATCTTGAATGTTGCTGTTTTTGTAACATTTTGTGTTTCCTTTGTGATGTTGTTTGCACAAACTGTGAGAAACAGATTAAGTAGTGCTTTGTATGCAATATTCAATTTTTAGGCCCAAACCGAGGGCCTCAATGATAAAGGACACTGGTTTATTTTGGGTTATTTTATTTTGGGATTGCCGGCTTATTTGATTGTTATATTGTTAATTTTATTTTTGCTTGTTGTTCAAATTGTTTATTATTGTGTTTATTAATTAATAATAAGACAAAAACTTCATCTTTGTTGTCATTGTCTTATTGATGTCCAACCCTCGCTCTCCTGCCGAAACTAGAGTCATTCTGATTTCTGGTCCAGATTTGAGCATATTCCTCAGAACTATTGAGACTACTGACTGCCTGTCGCTCACTTATTATATAATAATAGGCTAAGGGTTACACTGAGAAAACACTTTCTCTAATATTTCTCGTTTATCCTCGGATTCAGGATCAAAAACGTAAGGCAGAATCTCACCTGACTTCTTGGTGTGATACAGTAATATGAATAAGGGACGGAGCAGTGCTGTTTTTGTTATCCAATCAGAAACAAGGGGTGTACATATCATTAATAATAATGAAGAAACCTGCTGTTTCAAGCAGACCTCTGAATCAGCAAACTTCTGCATCAGAGAATAGAAGCATCATAGCTTTTTTCTTTATAAAAATGACTCATAAGGCATTGATTGATTGATTGATTGATGACTAGAGAACACTGAAAAAGTATTACAGTTTTTTTCCATTGCTAAGACACATTTCTAGAAAACTGCTCTCTGTTTCTCCAAAGTTTGAACACAAAACCCAATTTTCAAGCTAATTTCACAAAATCTCAGACTCTTCTTGCAAAACCAAACTTTCACCTCAAAACAGTTCAATCTGTGCTCAAAACTGAACTTTGTTGTCTAATCGTGCCCCGAGTCAATCAAAATTATAAACACTAAGATCAGTCACTAAACACTATGTAGAAAAATAGAAAACACAACGCTCAGGACATGAAGCTGCAGAAATACATGTTTATTGTTCACTGTAGGTGAAATGCATGATGTAAAACAAAAATAACTGAGCATTTAGCTCTGGTACAAAAAGACTAAACAGAAATCTGGTGCATTTACACGTAGCACTGGTAAAACCAAACAGAAATCTGATGTGTTTGCTACTTGTGTACAGTAAGCCCATGTACGTAAAAATAAGGTACAAGAATATACAAATACTACCAAAGTGCATTACTCAGCCACAGCATCATGTCTCTACTGGGTCAGGACACAGGACTTTGTCCACATCACAGGACGCATTTTGTCTGACCAGGCAACGGGAAAAAACTCATCAGTAGTGAATGTGAGAAAATTACTGTATTTTCTCTCATTCAGTAGCATTGACGGTTTTTCAATCTAGAGGTCCAGTGGGGTTTTTCAGATGGGCGGGACTTACCAGCTCTACAGTATGATGTCACACAGTAATTGCTGTCAACATTGACATACTGTACTATAATGTCAAAAGAAGGTCATTAGTTGTTCTCTGCTCTAAATCCTCAGACTGGTGGACACAGTGAATCTACTGATGTTCAGTTGTAGCCTTTGTTCAGCCTCCCTCATGCTCAGACCATGGACAAGAACATGGTCAATCACAGCAGCTCTGATGTCATCAGATATTACTGTTCTTTGTCTTCCTGACCACCTCAACCTCCTCTGACACGAACTCTTCCTCAGATTTCTGTCCATTGTAGGGCCTCACAAACCAGTGCTCTCTGAACTGGTTACTGTGGATGTTCCATTACATCATCAGACAGAAGTGGGATCAATTTTGACTTGTAGTGTTCAAGTGGTGACACCAGTGCTTTAATTGTGTTTGACTTTTGTCACCTGTGCTCACTATTTTGCAGCACACGTACACACAATGAAAATATGTTGAAAAGTTGTGTCTAAACAGCTGAAAAGAGCTTATGGTTTTGTCAAAATAATGATTGTTTCAATCAGTGGGTTCAGGCAACTGAGAATTTGGTTCAGACAACAGAGTTTAGTGTTTTAACAATTGAGAAAAACTGTAAATAAATGCAACTGTAAATAAATGAGTGAACTGCACCTTTAATAAATATCAGTCCCAGATCAAAAGGCATTTCCAATTAAGACCTGCTGGTTAAAACGATGTTTATGAACCAGACTGGTGATGTTAAAACATCTGTTTGCAGGAATAATTAGAAAAACCCTGTAAGTTTTTATAAATGTCAAAATAAAAAATAAATTAAAATGATTTCTCAATAATAAACAGTTAGGTCCAAATATATTTGGACACTGACAGAACTGCTTTACTGACCTAAATTCCTGTTAATATTTTAAAAGTGAGTATGGACATGAAGAGATTGATTTAGTGTCTACATTCATATTGGATAAAGGGTTTGGGGGTTTTAGCTCATTAACATGTGCCACCCTCCTTTGAAAGAGACTAATAGATTTGATATAATAGTAACAGTAATCTATACAGTTGGGTCATTCATGTCTAACTTCAAGAACCTCTCAAAGACACAGCTCAGAGGATCTTCTAGACTAGCACCTCCCTAGCACGTCCCTACCACCTCTACAGTACTCTCTTTGTGCACTTTCTTCTATGATGGTATTCTTTTCCCACACTGTCACATCAGAGACTGACTAGTGTTCATTCCTCAAAGTCAGTGGTTCCCAAACTGTTTGACTTCTGACCCACAAAAAACAGTTGCAGAGACTCTTGACCTCAACCATCACTGCTAATAAACTAATTAAACAGGGACATAATGACAACACAGACGCCTACAACTATTACACCATGTTCATTCAACAGTTTGCAACACTTTTTAGGGCATATATATGGTATTGGCAAGGATTTTAAATTCACTTCTGGAGAACATCCCAGGACCCCTATTTTTTGTTTCAGGACCCACAGTGGGGTCCTAACCCCAACTTTGGAAACAGTACCCTAAGTAGTTTACTTTTGGCCTCAATGGTAACTTTATTGTTACATTATCATTTGTAAGTTGCTTTGAATTGAAGCGTTTGACAAATACATAACAATAAACATAAACATAAAGAAGTGTGCTCTCATAAACAATAAGGCCAATAAAGCAGTTAGAGACTCCAGAAACAATTACTTTTCCAGAATCATCTATATAAATATATATAAATATATATATATATATTTATATATATATAAATATATATATATATATATATATATATATATATATATATATATATATATATATATATATAATATATATATATAATATATATATATAAATATATATAATATAAAACTCTATTTTCCACAATTGCTAATATTTTAAATAATGATGCTAATTCTTCCCAGAAAACCCCGTCTGACACTCTTTGTGAGGAGTTTGCAGCCCACTTCAGGGGGAAGGTAGACACCATCAGATGTAACATTTTATCCTCCCAATGTAACATGGTTTTAGAAACATCTGAAAAAAAAAAACACCTGAGGAAACACTGGACAGCTTTGTCCTGGTTGAAGCTGAGAGTTTTGATAAAGTTTTCTCCTCAGTGAGGCCTACCACATGTGTTCTGGACCCTATTCCCACAAGGTTTTTTAAACAATTCTATGATTATTTTAAAAATGAGATTTTAACTCTGATGAATTGCTCCCTTCAGACAGGGGTCTTTCCTGCTGCTTTTAAACGGGCAGTGGTGAGACCTCTGTTGAAGAAGAGCAATTTAGATTTTAATGATTTAAACAACTTCCGACCGGTGTCCAACTTGCCATTTTTAAGCAAAATTTTAGAAAAGCTTGTGTTGAACCAACTCAACAATTTTATTAACACTAATAATGTCCTAGAGAAATTTCAGTCTGGTTTTAGAGTGAACCACAGCACCGAGACGGCCCTTCTGAAGATTTTAAATGATTTTAGAGTAAATTCTGATGCTCGGAGGGCGACAGTGTTGGTTCTGCTGGATCTAAGCGCTGCCTTCGATACCGTAGACCACACTGTTCTTTTAACCCGTCTAAAACAGATCGGCATCTCTGGTGCTGTTCATAGATGGTTCACTTCCTATCTCACAGACAGGACTTTTATGGTCAGCATGGACACCTGTTTCTCCAGGGTCCATAGCATCACATGTGGTGTGCCCCAGGGTTCCATTTTAGGCCCAGTGCTTTTTACCTTTTATATGCTCCCTCTGGGCAGCATCATCAGGAGACACGGGGTGAATTTCCACAGTTATGCTGACGACACACAGTTGTACATCTCCGTGTCTCCTGATGACACACAGCCAATGGATGCACTTTTTAACTGTATTTTAGACATTAAATCCTGGATGGCAGAAAACTTTCTCCAGCTCAACCAGGGTAAAACTGAAGTTTTAGTCATTGGTCCTGAGGCCCAGAGAGAGAAACTTTGACCCAAATTACAATCACTGTCTTTTAATCCTTCCTCAAAAGTTAAGAATCTGGGCGTGATCTTTGACTCTGAGCTGACTTTTATCCCCCATATTAAAAACGTCACCAAAATAGGTTTTTCTCATCTCAAAAACATCGCCAGAGTCCGCCCCATTCTCTCTCGGGCCAATACGGAGATGCTGATGCTTTTATCACCAGTAGAATCGATTACTGCAATGCCCTGCTTTCTGGTCTTTCCAAGAAGAGTACTTCAGGTCTACAACTTTTACAAAACTCAGCAGCCCGTGTCCTGACAAAGACCAGGAAGCGGGAGCACATCACTCCGGTTTTAAAATCACTGCTTTGGCTCCCTGTATGTTTTAGAATCGATTTTAAGATACTGTTAATGGTTTTTAAGTGTCTTAATGGTCTTGGCCCTTCTTATCTTTCTGAACTGCTTTTGCCATATGAACCCTCGCGGTCACTGCGCTCCTCTGGCAGCCGTCTCCTAGTCATCCCTAAAGTCAGGACACACACCCACGGCGAAGCTTCTTTTAGTTATTACGGCCCTCGCCTCTGGAACGGACTGCCAGAGGACCTCAGGACCGCACAGAACGCTCAGGTTTTTAAGAATAGACTCAAGACCCACCTTTTTAGAATAGCATTTAACTGATTATTATTTATTTAGTTTTTTATTCACATTTTATTGGTAATTTTACTATTCATATAAGTTCTCGTTATTTTATATGCTATGCATTTTAATCCTCCAGTGTTTCCTCTGTGGAGCCCTCTGCCTTGGGACCGGTGGTCGGCGGTGGCGGCTCGGGCGCTCCCCGGTAGGGCCCGGGCAGTGGCGGGGGTTGCCACCCTCCATTGGTGCCCTTGGCTGCTGACCTGGTTCTACAGCTGACGAGGCAGAGGGCCCACTTGATGGCGTGTTTCTCATTACTGGAGCCATCTGAGCTCAACATAGTGTTTAATGTGGTTTTTATGTGTATGTGTGGGTGTATGTGTGCCTGGGAATGGGTTGTGGA
>SSNR01000280.1:803436-814846 GCA_006937965.1 Callopanchax toddi
TCCTATGTAAGTTTGTAGTTACTATGTGCGTGATCAAGGGAGGTATAGTTACCCTGCTGGGGTGGGGGTGGGGGACTCCGTGGCACTGTGTGGGGCTCCTGCCGTGAACCTGGATGGGTGGGCCGGCGATCTCCCTGCCCTGGGTGGTTTTGGGGAACGGGAGTGCTTACTGGGGCCAGCGGGGGAGCTGGCTCCCTGGGAGGGCTTGTCCCCCCAGTCTTGCCTCCCCATCCCCGGATTTTTCCCTCCCTCTGCTCCGTCACGTCACCACACACACAGGGCTTTGGGTCACGGGTACGTCATGGGTGTGGAACACCATCTCTGCAGTCCTGTGGCCCAATTTTATTGCACAATTTAAACACTTCCACCACAGACATTCTTACATTATGCATCTAGGGTCTTTGGAGAAATTACACCCAGTAATACCCGGGGGGAGGGAGGTCTAGCCGGCTAACCTCTCCTCCGGTGTCATTACCCATCTCAACGCATTTAGACACTTAGGATCCAGGGCGGGGGATGGCGGGCCGCCCCCCACTCTTTTTAAAAGCATCTTACTACAACACGCATCAACACCACATTGGAGCAGGTGGGGGGAGACTTGGGGTCTTCACACTCCCCTGTTGTTTGCTTGCTGCCTGGGGCCTGGAGTGGAGCGGGCCGTCTGGTCGAGGTCTGCGGTGGGGGGCTGCTCGGCAGCGGCGGGGTGCGCGGTGGTCTGCTTATCCCCACTTCAGTAAGCGAGGGACCATCTTCTGGATTTCAGGGCCGGCTTCACCCTTAGGGCGCTGGTCCCTGGTCCTGAACATAGAGAGTGCATGGGGAGCGAGAGTGGGTGTATAGCGTCTATTGTGTGTCTTGGTATGTTTGCAGGAATGTGTGTGTGCACGCATGAGGGAGGGAGAGTGATTGTGTCTGTGTGTGACTGTTTTTGTCAGGTTTCGTCCCCCCCCCCCTCTTTCTGTGACATGCTAGGCCCTCCTTGGCAAAGACTATCCTCCCTGGCTGCAGCCCTGCAGCGGTCTGACAGGTGATCAGAATAACGTAGTGGCGGTTTTAGAAAAAAATTAGGGGGGGGGGGGGCAGCTGCTTTTTTTAAAGGGGTACATTCTAAAACACTAAGCACTTAACGTGGGACCACATGGGGGCCAAGCTTGTTGTCAGGGGGGCACTGGCACCCCCTCTAGATCCGCCCCTGGAATAACGGGACCTTCAGTCAAAGAGAGGAGACACTGGTGAAAAAACCCAGTGAGCCTTTCAGATCGTTAAAAAACCAGTGATGCTG
Organism: Callopanchax toddi; assembly: GCA_006937965.1. Lineage (NCBI taxonomy): Eukaryota > Metazoa > Chordata > Actinopteri > Cyprinodontiformes > Nothobranchiidae > Callopanchax > Callopanchax toddi. The sequence goes on from SSNR01000280.1 coordinate 804,719, forward strand.
AGGGGGTTTACTCCAACTTTTTTTTCTTTTTTGCCAAATGTGCGTCACGCAGGAACAAAGCGACATGATGACGACCCAACCCAGTGTCCGTGGGCCCGCTGATCTGGTTTTATGGACCGGGCAGATCCAAGTATGAATTTAAAAATGTCGGGATGTTGCTGCTCCACCAGGAAACAGAGCCAGTCCAGGACTGGTTCTCCTGACCGGTGGCAGTGGGTCCGCGACCGCTTGTCTCCCCCTCCTCCTCCTCGCCGAACCAAGTCGAACCACGGACCAGGTTCAGTTCAGGGGAGGAGGCATGCCGGTGCCGAGCGGGCCGCGGTGGCGTCTCACAGCGCGCCGTGCGTCTCCCCCTCCTCCTCGCCGAACCACAGACTTGATGTGGTCCAGTTCGGGGGAGGAGGCATGCCGGTGCCGAGCGGGCCGCGGTAGCGTCTCCCCAAAGCGCACACCCTGGACCAGGTCCAAGTCTTGGATTTGCTGCGCGGTCTGACTCCAAGCAGAACCGGAGTCTGCCATTTGGTGATGGCTGGCACAGACGTACGATAATGGAATATTATTAGCAGATAATAATTAATTAGTTTTCAAAAAATATTTTTTAAACCAACAGGTGAATTTGAATAATTTCCCGCGGCACACCTGACGATCTCTCACGGCACACTAATGTGCTGCGGAACAGCGGTTGAAAAACACTGGTCTAGAAGACCTGATGTCAGTCAGCTCACTCAGGGCTTCAGAGGAGAAGGTCCTTAGATGTCCCAGTTTGACGATTAATTTTTATACTTTCTCTTTGTTGTGTTATAGTTTTGTATGAAAGCTGCAACTATCCTGAGATTATTTAACAATTTTATTTGAATTCATGTTTTCACTGGTGTTATATGGTTCAGATAATCAAAATAACAATTTCTTTAGAGAAAGAATCATTGTTGAGTTTGTTGAACAGCCTGGTTTTACTGCAGATCTGGTTACTGTAAAACAACTCAGAAACTAATAAAGTAAATTTAAGATCAAATATGAAAGACTCCCTGCTGAACGTGTGGGTTTTACTTCAAGTCCTTTACTTTAACCTGAGTTAGCAGTCGTTATAATCATATTTCTCTGGGATTATAGGTAAATTTGCACAAATACGAATATTTTTCTTCACAAACAAACTTCTGCAGCTGATCTCAAGCAATCAATTAAGGTAAAAGTTATTCACAACCATGATTCTATGCAAATGAAGTAATACACAAACAATGATTTCACTTAAAAAGCACCAAAACCCATAAATCTAAATAGAGCAGAGCCAGATGACCCTACAGCAGGGCTTTAAAGAGACAATACAGCAAGCACACATGAATAGTTTTGGTTTAAAAGTTAAGAACAAAATGTGAACTTAATCTCAGTATCAACAAGCTAATCACTTGAACATCTTTTCCTGTTACTGAACAGATCTAAAATGAACAGAGCAGCAGTGTTTTCATTAGCACACCTTTTTTCACAACGATAACGAGACGCTGACAAGATGCTGACGAGCTCTCTCATCAAACGGATCCTTATTCAAAGAATCCTTCTTAACAGCTTGTGACAACCCTGTCACGGTTTCCCCTCCTTCTGACCGCTCCTCCCGCTAAGACTCCATTTCCCGTCATCCCTCTGGCTTCACCTCCTCTATAAATGACCCTTCACCCCACACACCTGTGCTCAGTCATCGATTCATTCATTCATGCTACGAGCTTCATCCAAACCTACCAGGCTTCCGAGCTTCATCCTCAACCTACCAGTAAGTCAGTTTTACTACTTACTTATCGGAGTAGTCCCGCGGTCTCGCTTCCATCGAGAACCGCACGGCTGCTCCGAGATTAACTGCGTGTACGCGAACGCTCAGCGCTAATTACTGCCGCGTTTGAGCCGCACACACGCTACACTCAAACTCACAGAGGTTTCAGCCGATCCGATCTGACAAACCCAGCCGCTTGATACCATATTGTGTCCTTATTTGATCAACTCCCTGTTGAGTCGTTTTGTTTTGTTTCTTTTGTTTTGCTCAAAATGCAGTGCTTACCCATTGATAAGGGATTTTATTCAATAAACAGCAAAATGTCTTTGTTATTGTTATGGCCAAGCATTAGACCAATATTTATAGTGTTGATTGAATGCTTTGCTTATTGTAGTTTTGTCCCTTTTTGATGTTTTTCATTACTTTTCCTGTTTAATGCCAAACAGCCTATGGTACTTTTGAATTGATTGACGTGAGAGATTCTAATTTCCAACGTATTGACCGAAATTACCGGTACGTTGTTAAAGTGCCCATGACATCGGTTTCCATGTTTTCTGACTTATCTATCACGTTGCAACGTTGAGTTCTCACCTTAAACCTGCCAGAAAGAGCAAAAACGGCATCCATCGGTCTCCTAGTCCAGCCAGTGAGAAGCTCTTCAAGATTTCAGACCCAGGTTTCAAACAGTTTTTTTCACTCCAGCCCGCTATGAGGTCATAGTGATCCGGACTTGCTTGTATGGTAAATTCTCCTCCCACATGCACGTTCACGACAACTGGAGCGAGGCAGTGCCGCCGCCATTGCCCATAGACCGTGTAGTGTTTAGTTTCAGTTTCGTTTCTCTTTCACGTGACGGCACTGCCCCCTACTGCAGCAGAAGTGTCAGGCTGCCAAATAAGGAGAAACCCAGCAGAACCGGAAGGCGGCGCTTTCTTCTGATCTCTGAGTTGCTCGTTAGGAAATAATTACAGCGTATTTTGAGTTATAATGGTGCAACGCTAATCTAGAGGCATCAAAGATTACACCTGTTTAATATAAAGTGATTTAAATATGGAGTCACAGGCACTTTAAAGGATTAATACTCAGTCAGTGCATTTACATAATAATGCATCAGTTTTATATAGCGCTTTTCTAGGTCACTCAAAGACGCTTTACAGAGTTGCATCATTCATTCACACAGTCATTCTCACCGGTGGTGGTAAACTACGACAGACGTCTGTAGCCACAGCTGCCCTGGGGCAGACTGACAGAAGCGAGGCTGCCATTCTGCGCCATCGGCCCTTCTGACCACCACCAACATTCACACACAGTCACACTCACATTCACACAGGCAAGTTGGGTGAAGTGTCTTGCCCAAGGACACAACGACAATCTAACCCAGCCAGAGCTGGGGATCGAACCGGTGACCCTCCGGTTACCAGACCGGCCACTCTCCCAACTGAGCTAATGCCGCCCCAAGCAGTCTAGAAAACCGAATTATTGTCTTAAATCGACTTAAGTCGGTTTTTAAAACTGCATGTAAACACGTTAGTCCGGCTGAAGTCGAACTGGATCTAATCGAGCTAAAGCTCCCAGTTAATGCGGTCGTAGCTCGACTTCCTCCTCCATGTAAACAGCTTAGCCGAGCTAATGCTGTCTGGGCGCTCCTCCTCCGAGAGTGATGACACAGCGGAAGTGGGAATACAAACAAATCAGTAGCGGTAAAAGACGATAGAAGCAAAGACAAACGGACAGCTTGCCAGCGCTGGGTACACGAAAACGCCCGATCAAATTTGTGACCGATAGAAGCGTTTAAAACAAAAGTTTTTAAACGCTAAGAAAACAACCGGCAGAACACTGACAGAAAAGGGCGCATGTCGCCCCCTATCGTAGCGGAGTGGAGCGAACTTCATTTAAGAGTTCGGTTTTCTAACAGACGTGTAAACTAGGATAAAGGCTCCCAGTTTATTAACATAAGATCGACCTAGACCGATCTAGCTCGACTTAGATGTGCATGTAAACGCATTGTAAACTAAAACTAGACTAAAACCTTTTTTAGTTTTTGTTGACCAAATCTATCCCATATAGACATGACTGTAATGTGACAAAAACTACTATAATCAGCATTTTAGTCCCAAAGACTAAGACTAAAACCAAAGTGGTGCCAAAAAACAACACTGGAGCAGGGTCAGCAGAACAGCAGGGACCTCTTAACCTAATTCACCACATAAATAAACTACAGAGTTTGAGAAACCATCACCTTATAGAAAATGTTTAGAAACACTCCCAAATTGCAGCCTTAAAGCAGCACTCTGGAGGATTTCATCAGGAGAGCAGTTTTTTAATCTAGCGTCCAAAGGCTCCTCCTCAAAACATCTCGACACGCGCGTCCGGTCGCGTGTGCGCGTGCACACGGCGCATATACTTTGGACATGAACTGTACCGCTCAATGTGTAGGGTTTAATCACTCACAGTTCACAATCTTATTCCAACAACACTACGAGGGTCTGATGAGCCCTCTCTGTCCCTGCTGCTTCTGATATTAGCTCTGTTAGCAGAGAGCTGCTGCTGGACTCTGAAGCTGAACTTGACTCGGCCCTGGATGAACTTTCTGACCAAAATAAACGCGTAATCCTGTCAAACCTTGCCATTCTGTGAGGTGAAAGGTTTAAAAATTAAAATAAATCCATCTTTATCTGGGGAATGGGTAGGTTTTTAGTAGAAATGAGCTGTGAGTCCTCAGTGAACGGCTGAGACGGCAGAGAAACACACGGAGCGTCCTGTACGACAGCGCCCCCTACTGGTACAGGTTTGGTCGATGCGCGTGCATGTTGAGAGAATGCAGACATTTGAATTTCATTGGCTGAAAAATGTCGGCGGCAAGAAATAATGGAAAGGGGTCTCTAGGAGGAAGGAGGGTCTTCATCAGAATGACAGATGTTGTGGAACTCAACCCATAGATCATAGTTTAGACCTGAAATATCATTTAAAACATTTAGAAAACTTTGATACATAGAAAAATGCTCCAGAGAGCCGCTTTAAGTCAGAAGGTTTCACAGTTCATCACCTCTGGAACCAAAAATCTGTTTTCAGATTCTGATGATGATATGGAAGATGAAGACCTGCTGCCAAAGCTTTCCACCTGACGCACAGGTAAGAGGCTCAGCAGCCACAGTCAGATCCCAAAGACAGCATTATCACACTGTTATATAACACACACACACACACACACACACACACACACACACACACACACACACACACACACACACACACACACTGGCCATTCATCATGAAGGAAACTGAAGGAGTGTAGCGATGGTGTGGGGGTTAAATCTGATCTGGTCAGTGCTGACGACAGCAGTGTGGCTGCATCCTCACATCAGCCCAGCATCACTCTGTGTGTGTGTGTGTGTGTGCGTGCATTATCCTCTTTCAGACAAGCATCCTGCTAAGGCCACCCAGGCTACAGAATGTATATATATATATATATATATATATATATATATATATATATATATATATATATATATATATATATATATATATATATATATATATATATATATGTATATATATATATATATATATATATAGCTGCATGCAAAGTGTCCATTAGCTGTGTTGTTTAATAAATCCTCAAGTGTTAAGTAGCTTTTTATCCATGATGACGTACATGAATTTCTCGAAGGGGTCCGTCCCGAGGGATCAATAAAGTTTTATAAAGTTATCTCATGAGCTTATCATGTGTCACAGTAGTAAACAGAAGCTGAAAATATACATTAAAAATACAATAAATCATTAATAAATTAATAGGAAAAATGACTTTGACAACAGCTAAATGAGAACAGAGGAGGCAACACTGATAAACCACCAAGATCTCATCTAAAGAAATCAGATTACTTTGCTCTTTGACTCACAGACACAGGGAGGAGAAAAGAGACTTGTATGCATAAAATTCCTCCTCTTCTCCTTGTGCATGTGTTGGTTTTCTCAGTATAGATGGATAAAGAATTAATGACACCATGAAACTTCATTTTAAAATACTTCTGAGTGACACAGTTCCCTCATCCTAACACTTTCTATGCTCTCCTGACTGCAACAGTCTTCAGTCTGGATCAACAAGTGATTGAAACAGAACCTGAAATAATGGTCATAAAACAATAATAAAACACAATAAAATCGTTCAAAAGCATTAGTCATTTTAAAAAAGAAAATATAGAGGGGAATATACATATCTTTATAAACCTTTATGAACCTCCTGTCCCTCTAACTGGTCACCAGTGCTGATGCATTATGGTTTCCAGTTTCATTCAGTACTATGTTTCTGTTTTGCTGCAGAAATGAGCTCACTACAGCAACATAATACGATCACCATCATCTCACAGCACTAAACTATTATTCATCATCAGGATGCTAGTCCAGTTAAAAGACACTACCTGACAGGGGTCAAAGGTGAACAGAGTGTCTGTACCCACTGCCTGCCGTTGCTATAGAAGCAGAGCCGCTGACAGATCTGCACTGTCTCCTTTTCTAAGTCTGATACGAAGCAGGGACTCATTTATGTCATTACATAACGCGGATCTTCTTGTCGTTCTTTGAATCCTAATATTAGACTGCTCCCACGTTAATCTTTTTGTCTTGGCCTAATCTATGGTCTGCTCATGTAAGCAAGTCTTCACCTGAAACTTGATAGTGTCACATGTGTACTGCAGCTTAATATCGTTATGTAAACGGTCATATTACTGCATGTGGTGGAAGACAACATTACAGTCATCCACTGAACAGAGAGAGAAGAGCTGATCTGCAGACAAACACCTGGACTTCAAGGGTTTTAACAAGAAAGATTTAGGTCTGAAATATCTCCGAGCAGCATCCTACGACTCGTGTGTGTTTCACACTGTTTCTCACTCATCCATGAAAGGGTGGGACCAAACGTACTTGGATCAGTTACTAGGGTTTTGGTTCATCTTCTAGATTCTCTTTTGATGTCTAGTGAATTTATTTATATATGATTTATTATGTGCATGGATAAATATGTCAGCCTACTGTATGTTGTTGCACAAACAGCTTGCATCCTAGATCTGTGCAGCACAGAGCTTTCAAACTTTTAGCAGGGATTATAATAACCAGGAAGTGGATTATGGTTAAAGGACAAGAACATTTTAAAAAGACTATAAAAGATTTTTTTTTAAATCAGAATGAATTTGTGAGAGTCTGATGAACATTAGATGAGGTAGAGAAAACAACGTTTGGCAGCAAGGTAAAGAGGAGAATCCTAAACAACTCCAGAAATGAAGGCAAAATTAATTAAAAACCTGTTGAAGACTCAAAATAAACACTGAGATCCATCTGATTCCCATAAGTCACTTTTTAGTGATTAAACCTGAAGATTTAAAAAAGCTCCAAATAATGATAAAGCAATAAAACACCCAGTTTCATGACTCTTTGCTCATAAGATATTGAAAGGACCCAAAAGGACAATATAAGTTAATGAAAGCTGCATAAAATATGAACAAAAGGAAAACACACACCTACACACACACACACACACACACACACACACACACACACACACACACACACACACACACACACACACACACACACACACACACGAGTGGTGTAAAACATGAGCTTATAGAGCTGAGCTTTTTCATTTTAGGATTTTTGTGCCACAATGAAAATGCAGAGAACACTTGGTTCCTTTCAGGAAACTGAAAGAAATCCATGGTCAAAGGTTACAAACCATATATTGTTTATGTCCCAAAGGAAGATGCTAACCTTGTTGCAATTGTATGTGAGCACGCACGCACCCACGCACATATGCACACACACCATGATTTGCATATTTCCTTTGTGCCAGTATCCTCACAACCAAAGTTTTCAAACAACATGGTTAAAAAAGTTTTCCTCCTTTAGGTTTTATTTAGAGGCTATATTCATCTTTTAATACAAACAATTATTTTATTTTAAATAAGATTTTGTTTCCAGATGGGTTTTTTAATTCTCAAGTTGTGTCACACTATTTGTTGCAAAATAAAGAGTAAATCAGAATTTAAATACAATTTTTTACAAAATACAATAAAAATACAAATAACAATTATTTATTAAGTTTTATACTGACTGAGTGCATAATATGATTTCTTTTTTTTTGTTTTTTTTTAAGCCCGTGTCCTGTCCGGCTGTAGAACAAACAGAATAGATGTCTGAGTGCCAAAAAAAAGCCCAACAGTGTTGCTGTTTCAGGTGAGATGTTACAGCCACTGCTATAATGCTCAACCTGACTTGTATTTAAATATGACTTTAAAAATCTTTATTAGAACATTTTTATGGTTGATTTGAATCCCAATGGACATGGAGCCTGAGAGGAAGAGGAAGGGTACAGAAAGAAGAGTGGGGGGAAAGTAAACAGAAAAATAAGAGAACAAGAGACATGAAGAATCCACTTCTAGACCTGTAAATAAATCACAACCCTGCTGAAAAAACCAGCATAGACCAGCATATGCTGGTTACCAGCATATGTTGTGTTTTGATGCTGGTATGCTGGTCCATAGTCATCCATTAGTTCAACCACCATAGACCAGCACCAAACCTGCATAGACCAGCACCAAACCAGCATAGACCAGCACCAAATCAGCATAGACCAGCACCAAACCAGCACAGACCAGCATTGACCAGCAAACAAATCATGATGGTCTTGATTTATATGCTGGTCTATGCTGGTTTGGTGCTGGTCTATGCTGGTTTGGTGCTGGTTTAGCTGGTAGACCAACATGATTTAATGCTGGTCAGTGCTGGTCTATGCTGGTTGAACTAATGGATCACTATGGACCAGCATACCAGCACCAAAACACAACATATGCTGGAAACCAGCTATTCTGGTCTATGCTGGTTTTTTCAGCAGGGAAACAAGCAAACAAAACAGGGAGAAAAATACAGGTCCTTCTCAAAAAATTAGCATTGATAAAGTTCATTATTTTCTGTAATGTACTGATAAACATTAGACTTTCATATATTTTAGATTCATTACACACAACTGAAGTAGTTCAAGCCCTTTTATTGTTTTAATATTGATGATTTTGGCACACAGCTCATGAAAACCCAAAATTCCTATCTCAAAAAAATAGCATATCATGAAAATGTCCTCTAAACGAGCTCTGAACCTAATCATCTGAATCAACTAATTAACTCAAAACACCTGAAAAAGATTCCTGAGGCTTTTAAAAACTCCCAGCCAGGTTCATTACTCAAAACCGCAATCATGGGTAAGACTGCCGACCTGACTGCTGTCCAGAAGGCCATCACTGACACCCTCAAGCAAGAGGGTAAGACACAGAAAGAAATGTCTGAACGAATAGGCTGTTCCCAGAGTGCTGTATCAAGGCACCTCAGTGGGAAGTCTGTGGGAAGGAAAAAGTGTGTCAGAAAACGCTGCACAACGAGAAGAGGTGACCGGACCCTGAGGAAGATTGTGGAGAAGGACCAATTCCAGACCTTGGGGGACCTGCGGAAGCAGTGGACTGAGTCTGGAGTAGAAACATCCAGAGCCACCATGCACAGGCGTGAGCAGGAAATGGGCTACAGGTGCCGCATTCCCCAGGTCAAGCCACTTTTGAACCAGAAACAGCGACAGAAGCGCCTGACCTGGGCTACAGAGAAGCAGCACTGGACTGTTGCTCAGTGGTCCAAAGAACTTTTTTCGGATGAAAGCAAATTTTGCATGTCATTCAGAAATCAAGGTGCCAGAGTCTGGAGGAAGACTGGGGAGAGAAAAAGGCCAAACTGCCTGAAGTCCAGTGTCAAGTCCCCACAGTCAGTGATGGTCTGGGGCGCCATGTCAGCTGCTGGTGTTGGTCCACTGTGTTTTATCAAGGGCAGGGTCAATGCAGCTAGCTATCAGGAGATTTTGGAGCACTTCATGCTTCCATCTGCTGAAAAGCTTTATGGAGATGAAGATTTCATTTTTCAGCACGACCTGGCACCTGCTCACAGTGTCAAAACCACTGGTAAATGGTTTACTGACCATGGTATCACTGTGGTACTCTCCTGACCTGAACCCCAGAGAGAATCTGTGGGATATTGTGAAGAGAAAGTTGAGAGACGCAAGACCCAACACTGTGGATGAGCTTAAGGCCGCTATCGAAGCATCCTGGGCCTCCATAACACCTCAGCAGTGCCACAGGCTGATCGCCTCCATGCCACGCCGCATTGAAGCAGTCATTTCTGCTAAAGGATCCCCACCAAGTATTGAGTGCATAACTGAACATAATTATTTGAAGGCTGACTTTTTTTGTATTAAAAACACTTTTTTTATTGGTTGGATGAAATATGCTAATTGTTTGAGATAGGAATTTTGGGTTTTCATGAGCTGTATGCCAAAATCATCA
>SSNR01000280.1:828040-854943 GCA_006937965.1 Callopanchax toddi
ACTCCAGAGACTCGCGGAGTTTCTGGAAATCTCTATGTAAATCGTCCAGTAGGTGTAGACGTGACTCTACTCCTGCAAGCTTCTTTTCTATTTTTTCCAGAACCTCATAAATTCCTTTATCGGCGGAGGCCTCCGCCCCCACCGGAGAGTCCGACTCTCGGCTCCTCTTGGCAGGTTGGTCCGCCTCGGTTGGTTTCTTCGGCCCCATAACTAAATTATCAAACACCTGATCGATAAATTCCTGGAGGCTCTCAAGAGTTTCTTCAGTCTCCTCCAGAGTGAGTTGATGCTGGCTTTATCTCACCGAGTTATTTGCGTTGCCAAATAAACAAGAGTGACAAAGTTAAGCAAAATGTTTGAATTTGTTTGCTAATCAGCTGCCACTCACCATTCGAACGCTACCGTGAGTTCCCGTCGCTTCCGTCAGTGCGCGCGCATCACTCCCCTCCAGGCAAGTTGGCTGAAGGGTCTTGCCCAAGGACACAATGACAATCTAACCCAACTGGAGCTGGGGATTGAACCGGCGACCCTCCGGTTACCAGACCGGCCACTCTACCAAATGAGCTACATGCTGCCCCAAAAGGGTAATCATGCCTATAAACACACATAAATTTATAATTAACATAGTCATAAACAAAAATGTTTACATAGTATTGTGATTTTTTTTATCCCATAGAAATCATATTATGGGCTAAACGAGCATGAATGAATGAATGAATGAATGCACATTCATTCATTCATTCATATATATATATATATATATATATATATATATATATATATATATATATATATATAATATTATATATATAATATATAGTGGAATAAACCGTTGTGTTTATTGTACCCACCTTCTGTGAATTACTTCAGTCTATTTTAGGATTTATTGAGGTCTCTCTCTGAGCCTGTTACCTTTGATATAGCTGAGATTAATTACAGATTGACACTAGGTTCCCTAAAATACAGTGAGTTAGTTACGTACCTTTTGGTTGATGAATCTGAACCAGAGTCGTGAAATAAATCTTATAAAATTTATTACACAAAGCGGACGATAGTACACACATTTAACAGTTGAGGTAATAAGAACAATTGCTAGTTAAACACGATGGTAATTGTGTTCTAGTTGGTTAAACTTTGAGATTAACGGCTGAGTCTGTGATGTTTAGGCTAGGGTTGTTAATTTAGGTTAAGGAGTGAGTGAGGGGAAGAGTTACTGGTGGATCAGTGACGTGTTGGAGTGAGCGGTTAGCTTATCAACAGGCCTCTGGTTTACCAGCAAGGGTTTCTCTCACCAAGTGAGAGATCCAGTCCCACTGGATCGTAGACTGGTAGGTTGGAGTGGATCGTTGGGAGGCGGATGACCCCCCTTCGACGGGTCCTGGCTGTACGGAGACCCTCCGGTTGCCGGGCGGCCCGCAGTTGCGTCCGAGATCCGGGTGGTCAGCAGAGACATGGCTGGTGTGAGGCAGGAGTCCCCATGTTGGTGCAAGATGGGTGTTGTCTTCCCTCAGGGGAGTAATAGATCGGCCGGCAGGGCCGATCGGGTTTTGACAGGTTTCAGTTGTGTAGCTCTGAAACAGCTGAAGCGTGGCTCATCGAGGCTTGATGAGAACTAACATGAAAGTCAGCTCGAGGCAAGCTAAGACGGAGGTTAAGGGATCATGGACCTATTAAATTGCATTATTAAAGTCACATGACCCAACCTTTAATGTCAAAGGTAACAGCTAATAAAAGTAATACTGGTTTTTACCTTTAGCACAGTAGAAGTATGAAAATAATACTGAACTGGATCAACATTCTTAGTGCTGTAAGAGAAAGTGCATTAATCACATTAAGACATTTCTGTAACAGATTAAAGTGTCATTTTAGGAAGAGACACCGAGAGTCTTTAGCTTATATTATTATTATTATTAAAAGAGTCAGGTGGATTCTTCTGAAACGACCAAACCTTGGAGGAGTGTTGATTCAGGTTAAACACAGTAAAGATCCATTATAATCCAAGTTATTGGGAAAAGCTGGAGTAGTGTTTGTGATGATCACGTGGGCAGAGGTCAGAGCATCTATTGATGATGCTACATATATAAATGGCAATATAATTTTTGAAACCATTAATTCATTCATTCTCATGTAGTTATCATTACCACTCCAGTAACAGAATTGTCCTCTCATTCTCTGATCTTTCCAGTAAACTTTGTACCAATCAGATGAGCTGACAAATCTGTTAAAACATCCCAGAAGATTCAAATAAATGAACCAAAATGTCAGGAATGGCTGAAGTGAGATCAGAAGGAGCCCAGGTCTGATAATAATCGTGTTGATCACACAGAATGTGAACAGGAGCTTAGCGATGGATATCTGCTTAAGAACACAGAGTCTCTATTCACACTGAATCCTCCCAGAAAGACAGCTGACCTCCAAAGACTAATTAACTGTTAAATCTCACAGAGGTCAACAGTGTCTTCACCAAGGATGAAGAGAGTAGCCACCATATGGCTAAAGATGCTCACAACAAGTGCCTCTTCACTGCTCTTTTAATCTCTTGAGCTAATTGTGTCTCTTCCCCCTCGGGGTCTTCTAGTGACCGTGAACGGAGCCCCGGCAGACGAAATGTGACCAAACTCTAATCTACTTAACTGATTTCCACTTTGTTTTTCCAATTACCACGGGGCCTTGTTGTTGGAGGGCTGAAACACATCAACGTTCATTTTGCTCTCTACGCAAAGTTTCATTAAAAAAAAGAAAACTGGTGTTTAAATATAGATGAATATTAAATTATACCAGTCTGAAGCATCTTTCAGAAACAATGTTATTTTATTTATAAAGAACTTTATAAAACAGCAAGGCTGCATCAAAGTGCTGCACAGCAAAAGGTCAGGAATAATAACACCAAAATGAAAAACTACCATAAAAACATGGTCATAAAATCAGAGGTAGGCAAGAAAAGGTATAAAATCCAAAATATACAATCATTAAGAGTAAAGCATACAGGAATCAAAACAAGGTTTCAGACTCTTCTTGTTTAAAGCCAGGGAGTAAAAGTGGGTTTTTAAGAGCATTTTAAAACCTCCCAAACTTTGGATTGACCTGATGTGTGAAAGTAGTTTGTTCCACAGGTCTGGAGCTGCCTACTCAGCTGAAGCTCCATCACCTTCACTGTTAGGTTTGGATCTCGAGGAACATCTGGTTGTTAGACCTGACCTGAGTGTTCTGGGTTTACAGTTCTGTTCAACAAGATCCAGGAGATGAGAGAGAACCAGACCATTAAAATCTAAAAACTAACAATCCAATCATAAAGTCAATTCAGTGAAGGGAGTGCTGCTTTTCCTTCCTCCTGTTAAAAGTCAGGTTGCAGCATGTCCTTGAAATCTTAAAACAGAAGCAGAACTTGACTTAACTAAAAGACAAAGCTGAAACAGCTTAATCTGTTAGTTAAAGTGATGAAAAGTAATCAGAAGGCAGTCACTAAAGTGAGACATGATTTGTCAGACTAGGCTGTATTTTTGTTTTGTTGACACTTTTTACAGAACTATCTACAAACATGAAGGATGAATCAGATGCCGACACTGATGTCAGGAACACAGAGTCCTCCTGAAGCGCTCAGTGTGAAGAAACAAAAGATGAAAATGGACAAACGAGTGTCTGACCGTTAGGAGAGGATAGAGCTGTCAGTGACAACAGGAGTCCTGTTTGACATCTGCTCGTGTTTGATAGGATTTCCAGAAATGTCATGTTTTTTAAATAACTTTCTTGAGTTTGTTGGAAATAAAGAAACAGTAATCAGAACTGTGAACTTAAACATAGTTTAGTGAAGTTTCATTCTGTCTTTGTGACAGTTGTTTCAGCTGCAGTTAAGAACTGCTGCCTCTAAATGTCCCTCATATGAAAATAAAGGCTCATTAATAATGAATGTGAGACTCTTCTGAGCTGAATTAGTGGACAAAACATCAGCCATTCAAAACCCCATTATTCCCTCTGTGACCCTTTTTATTTGACTACTGGGGGGGCTGGGGGAGTGGGTGATCTCCAGTTTGTAAAAAATACAAAATGAGGGAAATGGGAGTTAATGGGGACCTCATCAGCAAACACTGGGAGTCATTATGAACAGGAGGCAATCACACAGATCAAATATACAGCAGGGGAAGCAGAGCTGGAATTCAGACACTAAAACAGGAGCGGAAATACAAATCGAAGAGCTGGTAAATATAATGATGTCATGTAATCATCCCTTTAAAAGCAGACACTGAGGAGGAGTGTTGAGTGATGTGGACAGAGGAGACAGGAGGAGCAGGAGGAGAGCTGGTCTAAAGTTACAGCTCCTCCTCGTCACACCTCCTGTGTTTTCATCCATCCTGGTCTTGATCCACGTCTGAGCAGCAACAATGTTCTGGCAATGTGACTGAATGATCCAGTATGATGAACAGTAAAGATTAAGAGGATGACAAATGAGCATGCTGCTTACACAGCGCTCGGGGCTAATCCTCCACCCTCCACCCCTCGGGGCTCCCTTTTGAGGACCTGCTGCCGAGAAAGACACACAGACGGTGACAGACGGAGGACACACAACCTGTTGGGACGCAACACGTGTCGACTAGAGCTCGTGACAGGACCTCAACCCATCGTCATCTCCACGCTGCTGTAGATCTGTCCACCAGAGACAGTTCAGGACCATTTTATTTAAATTCAGAACAAGAAGACAAACTTTTTCTGACTTTTCCTGTAAAAAAAGATGATGGAAGAGCACCTGTCAAAGATCCCTATGATTACATCCTCTTCTCCCACTGAGTCCTCTGTGAGTGGAGGGACTGAGGACTCCAGAGGAGGTAAGACACAGTCCAACGACAGCAGGTGTCCAGGAGGCCTAAAGGAAGGGACAGAAAACTGAATCTAACCTTAGAAGTTTTGGTTTGAATTAATAAAAAAGTGATTTAAGCACAACAAATTTAAATTCTTTAACATGAATTTTCTCAGTTAAAGCAAAAAAGATGGAATGAGGTTTTAAACTGAACTTCTAATGTCAGTAGAGTTTATTTTAGCTGTTGGTTTACTTCCACCTTGTAATAATGTTGAGCTTCACGCAGACTGAGCTGTTGGTGCACGTCTGAAACAACACCAGGCCTGATGAATGACCCGCGGGCACCGTGTGTTTGTGTTTGACTCACAGCCAAGAGTCCGACTCCAGGAAAAGCTCTGAGCCCGGCTCTGGTGTGCAAAGTGTGTGGAGACACCAGCAGTGGGAAACACTACGGCATCTACGCCTGCAACGGCTGCAGTGGCTTCTTCAAGAGGAGCGTGAGGAGGAGGCTCATTTACAGGCAAGGCGGAACTCCCCCTAACTCCCTCTAAATACGTTAGCTTTACTGGTGCATTGTGGGAATTGAAGACAAATTATTAACATAATCACAAACTATGAGAAATCTCTAAATACAGGTCATTATTTGAGTCCCTTGCTATTATACTTTAGAAAATTACAAAAAAACAAACAAACAAACAAATGATCCAAATATTAAATAAATGAAATGTCCTGATATTTCATAAAATATCTTCTCATCAGGCCTAAATTGTGAAAAAAGATCAAATTCATATCAAATATTTATGGTTTTATAAAACAAGTCTCACAGAGAAATGAGAAAAGACTCGTCTTCAAGAAAAATCTGAATGTTGCAGTTGCAGTTCAAATCATAGATAAATATCTTAAACATTGACTAACAAGTTTTAACAACATGAATGATATATTTTCATGAGTTTTTAATCTATATAAAATTTGAGAAAAACTGTGATTTTTTTCAGTTGAATAAAACAACAATGTTATTTTTTTAACTTACAGAAATATTGTAAGACATGTCCTAAAGACATAACTAATATCTCTCTCTATATATATCTATTTATTATAAATGTATTTTTATATAAATATGTTTGATGAAGAAAAAAATATTTCTTCATTTTGTGTTACAAGATTTTAATTCAGTTTAAAATATTCATTTCTACAAATATTTTATTTGGTTGCTTAATTTAATTTTTTTAAAATAATTTTTTTAAATGATCCCTTTCTATTAAAATGTGTTCACTGTTTAAAATAATCTTTAGGCATCTGGATCAGGGGTCTGCAACCTTTTACACCCAAAGCGCCATTTGCACCCGAATGTCACGGAAAAAATAAGACTGGGAGCCGCAAAACATTTTTGCCTTCTAAAATGAATATAACACTATATATATTGCTTTGTCTTACCTTAGTTCTTAGTATAAACAATTATATAGTGTTGTTTATGAAATCTATGTAGTACTACAGAAAATAACTTAGTTTTTGTAATGAACACATTTTTAACATTCATCTAGATTCTAGATGAATAAAAATACTAATTTTCATGTGTTTTTTGTGGAATTTCCCTTTAAAAGCCTGGTTCTGGGTTCACAGGTGCCAGGCCGGTACCGGCTTGTGTCCAGTGGACAAGGCTCACCGGAACCAGTGCCAGGCCTGTCGGCTGAGGAAGTGCCTGCAGGCGGGGATGAATAAAGACGGTGAGTCTTCAGCTGACTCCTTCTGCTCATTTTTCTACCTCTTCCTCACTTCTCATACTCTTCATCCTCTGCAGCCGTGCAGAACGAGCGGCAGCCTCGCAGCACTGCTCAGGTCCGTCTGGACTCCATCGATGTGGACCCTGAGAAGGAGCATCTTGCCACCACACGGGAGCCCACCTCCTCCTCCTCCTCCTCTTCATCCTCCTCCAGTGGCTCTTTGGCCACATGGCCCCACATCACCTCCTCCATGTCCATCACCTCCTCTGTGGCCCCCCAGCGCTGCATCAGTCCCCAGAACAACCATCGCTTCATGGCCAGCCTCATGACGGCTGAGACCTGTGCCAAGCTGGAGCCCGAGGATGGTGAGGAGGCTCTGTTCTGACCTAATGACCAACTCTGTGCTTCAGTCTGGGGTTTTAGCATATTAGGTTGAAAGAGTTTAAGATTTTTTATTTAAGAATGGAAGCAAAATGTGAAAAAAGTCCAAATTCTGCATCATTTCCTAATAATTTTGTGAGTTCAGTAAGTAGTTTATGAATACCACATAAGGATGTATTGGATGAAGGTGGCAAATTTGTGTCCTTTTTTCTAATTTAGCAGGAAAAAGTTGGAAACCGTGTGTTATATGTCAGGAAACAGAATGCTGTCCTTTCTTCACTGTATTGGTTTAAAGGGGTGGTTTTGTCAGAATCCATTTTTTTCAGGTTTTCATAGTTTCTAATAGGTCCCCCTGAGCCTGTCATGTCGGCCAAACATGAGAACTCTCTGTTCCCTGGTTATTAAGAAAAAACAGAATTTGTAAGAAATGAACGGATCTACATTTGTGCACGGTTTGACATCACAACATGTATTCGCTGAGATGGTAACGCCTTTCGGTCCACCCAGCTGCTAGCTTTTGTTTTTGTTGAAAATTCAACATGGTGGAACGCAGACGCAGTGTTGCCAACTCGGCGATATACCTGGCTGGCTGACGCCGGTGACGGCCGGTCCGGTCCCTCTCTCTGTCCCCCCCGCCTTCTCTATGTGTATGTGTTTTTAAAGTGCCCATAACTCCATATTTAAATCACTTTATATTGAACAGGTGTAATCTTTGATGCCTCTAGATTAGCGTTGCACCATTATAACTCAAAATACGCTGTAATTATTTCCTAACGAGCAACTCAGAGATCAGAAGAAAGCGCCGCCTTCCGGTTCTGCTGGGTTTCTCCTTATTTGGCAGCCTGACACTTCTGCTGCAGCAGGGGGCAGTGCCGTCACGTGAACGAGAAACGAAACTGAAACTAAACACTACACGGTCTATGGGCAATGGCGGCTGCATCCAATCAGAAGCGAGTGCTGTGCATATCATTAATACTAATGAGAATCCTGCTGTTTCAAATTCAGGTGTCAGATGGGATACTTCTAAAGCTTATATTATAAGCATCAAAGCTTCTTTCTTTATAAAAATTACACAGATAGCATTGATTTACACTAGAGAACAATGCAAAACTATAAAATAACCCAGAAAACCACACCTTTAAAGAATACTTTATTAAATAATCTGACTGTTTGAAATGAGAGAAGCAGCCTATATGTCCTTTAAGGTTCACTTTGTCAGCAAAATCTTTACTTATTGATCCCTGTTTCTTCTCTTTTATCTATTAACTATTATTTTTACATATCCTTTATTATTATTTTTACAAAAATATAGTTAACTTGAGTGCTAAGTGTTTCAAAGTGGGTCTGTTCTCCTGCTGATCCTGACCTGTTTACTGGTTTCTAGTTGATGAGAACATTGATGTGACCAGTAACGAGCCGGAGAGGCCGTCCTCGGAGTTCCACCTGGCTCTGTATCCGTCCAGTTCTGAGAATGTGTACGAGACCTCAGCCAGGCTGCTTTTCATGTCGGTGAAGTGGGCCAAGAACCTGCCCGTGTTTTCCAACCTGCCCTTCAGAGACCAGGTGAGACTGGTTGAGAGTACTGAAATTAAGGATTTTTATAATATTTTGTCTGCTCTCCCCTCAAAGTTCTAACAAATGTAAATTTTAATGCTATTTTTTATTTATTTATTGATAATGTATTTTGCTAGTGTTTTAAAGCACTTCTCAATCTCCATTATTCTCTAAAACAGCTGCAATGAAACCAAACCCCAAATCATTTACTCATTATAAACTTAAAACTCAATATTAACTTTATAATTAGTTTAAAAACAATTTCTAGGGTCTTTATTAAATGATCTGTGCTGCGCTGAACACTTGTCTTTTTTATTTTATAATAACTGCTGTTTTCTGCTGGAAACAAAAATCTAAAAACTCTTAAAGACTTATGACGTGTTTGGAAAAAATAGTTGAGATAAATACATTTTTCCTAATAGAATCAACTGTGGCCAGAATAGACGTCTCATGTATGGGATGCACTGTGGAGATGCATTTGTTCTTTTATAAATGTAGCTAACCTTCTTTTGTTTTGTTTTCTCACCTAAATGTTTCAGATCTGGTTGTAACACCCCTGGCAGCTATAATTAACCTTATAACCCTGTTAATTATGTTAATTAGATTATTGAGACCAGAATTAATAAATTATTACACAAATTCATCAACACACATTGATCAACATAAAAAAAATCAGAAATCAGTAAATAATCAGATGATTGGAGGTCTGACTTGTGTACACTCATACTTAGAATATGTTTTAATCTGGAAGAGACATCCACGTTTTCCACTTGTGGATCATTATTTATGTAGAAATAAGTTCCTATAGCTGGTTTCAGCAGGATGAGTTTGTGGTTTCTTATTAAAGGAGTTGCTTGACTCACCTTTCCTCCAGGTGATCCTGCTGGAGGAGGCGTGGAGCGAGCTCTTCCTGCTCTGTGCCATCCAGTGGTCTCTGCCTCTGGACAGCTGCCCTCTGCTCTCTCTGCCTGACCTCTGTCCAGGCATGCAGGGCAAAGCCAGCTACACCAGCCTGGACCTGCGCCTCCTGCAGGAGGTCTTCAGCCGCTTCAAGGCCCTCGCTGTCGATCCCACTGAGTTCGCCTGCCTCAAGGCCGTCGTGCTCTTCAAGCCAGGTAACAGTTAAACGTTATTTATTCAACATTCTGAGAGAAATTAGCTTTAAATGTAAATGTACATTTGGGAGAAGTCATGAATTTAGATAGTTGGAGGGCATTACAGCACCCTCTGGTGGACAACAGAGAACAAGCATCTCAACATTTTATAACTAAATGAAACATTTAAATGTATAAAATCTAAAGTTTGATAAATTTGTTGTGAAATCAGTGAGTATTTACCGATTATATCAGGTTGCTCATTTTCTGCCACTGGTCTGACCTCATAGCTGAAACAAAAGGCAGCTTCTCCATGATGCCTCCTAACTTTAAGTTTTTACAAATGAATGGATTATGAACCAGATTCTATTCCAACAGGTGCAGCTCTTCTGATTATTCACTATCCTGAGCTGAAAATTAAACAATAAAACAGTTTTAAATGACAAATATTGTTTTAAAATATAATTTAAATGATCATTTGATGTTTGAAGCCAATGCATGTTACAAAACTGAACACCAACTGTATTCTTCTCTCCACTTATTTTGATTTTACTTCCTTGTCTGAAAAAACATCAGAAAGTGTGATAATCAACAAACAGTCATACACATCGTGTTTATTAAAGTTATTCTGATTTAGAATGAACTATTTAAAAAAGAAATCATCATGAATGATCAGGGCCTCAGAGATCTCACTCTCTGGTCCCTCACAGAGACTCGAGGTCTGAAGGATCCAGAACAAGTGGAGAACCTCCAAGATCAGTCTCAGGTCATGCTGGGTCAACACATCCGCTCACACTACCCCAGTCAGCCCGCCAGGTAAGCCCTGCTCTCAGAGTCCTCACAAGATCAACCTGCACCAATAAATATTCATTTTAATTACAAGGTTAGAAGGTCTGACAGTCAATCCTGTGTAGATAAGAATGATTCTATGGAACTAAATCCTGTGTTTAAAATGGTTTCCCTCTAAATGATCTAATAATAATTTATAATGGAGACCCAGGGCTTTACACTAGTCTTGTTCCAGGTTTTTAAGTCAAACCCATATTATATTTTTTTTAACAGATCAGAGCATAAAAACCTAAAGCCTAAATAGTTTAGTGTTTTTTTTAAACAAACTAGAAGACCATTGCTTTATTTAGAAATTAATGTATTCTGTGACCGCTAGAGAGCGCCTAATACAGAAAAAAACCCATAAAGTTTGTACCATTTAACATCATTTATGGTATAAATGATAATGATAGATAAATCTATTTAAATAAATAAATTTAAATAAATATTTTATTTGACATCAAGTGATTGGTAACAGAGCACATGTTTTAATAACATTTTATTATTTCCTAATTAAAAAAGACATTACAGGCTTCAAATATTCTAAAAAGCGTTAGCGTTCAAAGTAACCATTAAAGCTGATGTGTTGTATCTGTGTTTCCATGTCATCAACATAATGGACCTGGTCTCCTGGCTGAGTCTGATTTTCCGTCTGTGTTTAGGTTTGGGAAGCTGCTTCTCCTCCTTCCCTCGCTGCGTTTTGTGAACTCAGAGCGGATAGAGCTGCTGTTCTTCCACAGGACCATCGGTAACACTCCCATGGAGAAACTGCTGTGTGACATGTTCAAAAACTGAGCCAGAAGAATTAAAGACTCATCCTCCTCCTCCTCCTCCTCCTCCTCCTCCTCATCATCATCATCATCAGCAGCAGCATTCTTGGATAATAAATAAAGGACCAGATATTTGTAAATAAACATCAGATGTTCAGTTATTTTGTAAAGTTCATTGTTTGTTGCTTCTCAGTTTGAATCCTATAGATGCTGATTTGTTTCTGAAGTGACCCACTTTCCTCTCCTAGCGTTGTTCCCGTTGAAGGAGAACTCAGATGTGTATTTGTTTGTTTATAGATGGACAGTTTCCTCCTCCTGTTGTTAAGGTGTTTTCATGCCGTGATGAAGTGAAAACAGCACCTGGCTCCTTATTTCATCACATTAAAACATGTCTAACTGGTCAATTTAAAAAAGTTTGACATTTGATGATCAATTTTTCACAGAATCATCAATCAGTGCTTCTTCTGCATGATGAAATAAACAGACCATATCTACATGATAAGCTGTCTTTATTGGTTCTGCTTTGTTGTAGATTCGATGAAGTTCCTGCAGCTGTATCCAGTTAGAGGCTTGTTAAGGTCTTTTCATGGCCTCTTGGCCTTTATTTGGATAATAAACGTGTTTTCAAAGATATGCTTAGCTTTTGTGCCTGATGAGGATTTAAAGTAAAGAATAAAACATTTCTTTTAGCTCCAGTCACAAAAGTCCAGCTGGTTTTCACCTATTAAAACTTTGCAAACTTTGGTGTTTAAATTAAACTAAAAGATAAAATGAATGTTTTCTTGTTAAACATGAGTTAGTGTCAGATTCTCATAGTAACTGATGATCAGAGGAAAAAAGTCCAGATGTGTTTTTGTTTGTTCTTCTCACAACACGTCAAACTCCTCTAATACTAAAAAAAAAAAACTGAAAAGTTTAAAGTGCCCATGACATCGGTTTCCATGTGTTCTGACTTATCTATCATGTTGCAACGTTGAGTTCTGACCTTAAACCTGCCAGAAAGTGCAAAAACGGCGTCCATCTGTCTCCTAGTCCAGCCAGTGAGAAGCTCTTCAAGATTTCAGACCCAGGTTTCAAACAGTTTTTTTCACTCCAGCCCGCTATGAGGTCATAGTGATCCGGACTTGCTTATATGGTAAATTCTCCGCCCACATGCACGTTCACGACAACTGGAGCGAGGCAGTGCCGCCGCCATTGCCCATAGACCGTGTAGAGTTTAGTTTCAGTTTAGTTTCTCTTTCACGCGACGGCACTGCCCCCTGCTGCAGCAGAAGTGTCAGGCTGCCAAATAAGGAGAAACCCAGCAGAACCGGAAGGCGGTGCATTCTTCTGATCTCTGAGTTGCTCGTTAGGAAATAATTACAGCATATTTTGAGTTATAATGGTGCAACGCTAATCTAGAGGCATCAAAGATTACACCTGTTTAATATAAAGTGATTTAAATATGGAGTCACAGGCACTTTAATAAAAATCAAACTATCAGGTTTATGTCACAATCTGTTCATTTAAAAAGTGTTTTGTTTTTCATTTGAAGAGGATTTTCATTTATAAATCAAAAGTAGATGCTTTTATTTATATTTCTCTGATAACCGAGGTTCCCTTTAAGGGCACAGAAATAAACGTTTACTAGTTTAATCATTTTGTTGAGTAAAATTGTGTGTTGTTTTATATTAATTGTTTTACAGTAATTGTTAAATTTAAGTTAATTTTTAACCAGTTAAGGTTTTAAAATGTATTTAAAGATTATTTTGTTGTTTGTCATTTTTAGTCTTATTTGTTTTTTATTTCCTTATTTATTCTTTGTTTATTATGAATGTAATTGAATTAACTGGGTATCAACCTTAAACTGCTGTTGCTGCTTTAAATTATTTGTGATTTTAAAAACTGTATTCTCTCTCAATTAAATTGTTGAGTTGTTTTCAAACATGAAAACAACCTGATCATTTGAAGGTGTGAAAACAGAGTGTGTTTGAAATAAAACAATACAATTAGTCTAATCTGAAATATTTATTTTCTTTTCCATTTACTGAAATGAGAAGCAGGAATATAAACATCATGAATTCATTTTCTTAAAATCAACAAACCAAACCTTTTATTTCTTCATTTTGGGGGAATCAAAATGCTGCTGCTTTACTTTAACCTCCACGGTGTCTTTACTGTCAGCATGAAGTCCCTTCATGCTTCAAATGAGATGCAAAACCTCAGCAGCTGATTGAGGGTGTTCTGTAGCTAAATGTCACCCTGATAAGAGACGCCAGTCAGCATCACTTTCAAACCATCAGATGGTTTTAAAGGTAAAGTCTGTAGAAACAACAGAGCAGAACTGATTCCTGCTGTCTTCAAAGGAAACATCAAGGACTGGTTTTAGTCATTTTAGTAAAGGCTGCAAGTTAAAACATATAAAATGTATAAAAAAAACAAAAACAAAGAAGCTTTGACATTTTTCAAAGTTGTGACATTTTTAATCACGTTAAAACTCATCTATCCATTCTCCTGCTCTGGTGCTTCAAAAATCCAACAGCTAAGAAATCAATCAATCCTGGGATCAGATCAGTCACCTGGGTGAGTTCATGGATCCAGACTCAGAGAGGGAGGATTTCTAAATGAGCATTATTGTATTTCACAAACTGGTGAGTCTACAGATAAGACTAAAGATAAGACTGTGAAGACTGAGAGCAGACGTGTCCTTTTCAGCTCTCTACTGTGGTCAAATTTTGTGGCTTTTGTGGCTTAATTTCTTGAAAACTCACCACTTTGTCACTGATGTTGGATTACATTGGATTATATTATTTTGGGGGGATTTTTTGACCTCTAAAGGACTTTTAACAGACTAAACTCCGATCCGACAGAGAAAGCTCCGCTGCAGTGTTTGCCTGCTGTGGCCTTGAAGGTAATCTGCATGCCGCTGGTTCTGCCTCACAATGATGAATATATGCTTCTTAAAGCAAATAAAAAGATTGCTGACCTTAAGGAAGATATTCGACGTCTGTTAAGTGAATTACAAAGGAGATCATTTCTACTGTCAAGTTTTACCAATCGCTTCCCTAAACAGTCCAAAGTGATTGCTGATCAACATGAGGAACAGACATCCAGAGACCCTCTGCTCCAGGTCACTGTTGCCTGGGACCCCTTATCACCCCTTGGGGGTTTCTGGCACTGTGTTCAGTTGGTTTAAATCATATCTCTCTGACAGGACTCATTCCATTCAGCTGAAGAATTTTACATCCACACCCTCTGTTGTTTCTACTGGGGTTCCCTAAGGCTCTGTACTGGGCCCCCTTCTTTTCATTGTTTATTTGGGCTATTTTCCAGAAATTTGATATAAAATTTCATTGCTATGCTGATGATACGCAGCTTTATGTCTCTTCCACTCCGTCTGCTCTCCATCCACCACCTTCAATCATTAAATGTAGGTCAGAACTCAGAACGTGGTTTTCTTCGAACTTTCTTCAGCTCAACACTAAGAAAACAGAGGTGCTCCTCATGGGCACTAAATCTGCTCTGGGGAAGGCTGGGAGTTTCTCATTAACCTGTGAGAATGCCTCAGTTGCCTGCCTGGCTCAGGTCAAGAGCCTTGGAGTAATACTGGACAGTACCCTGTCCTTTCAGGCTCACATTAGTTCAATCACCCGGTCGGCCTATCATCTCCGTAACATAAATTGCCTGCGCCCTTCACTTACTGATCATACCGCCGCCATCTTAGTGAATAGTTTGGTCACCTCTCGACTAAACTATTGCAACTCACTTCTCTTCGGCCTACCTCAAAAATCTCTCCATAAACTCCAGCTGGTACAGAACGCCGCTGCTCGCGTTATTATGAAGACCCCTTTTGCCTTTCACATTACCCTTGCTCTTCAACAGCTGCACTGGCTGCCTATAAAATCTAGGATCACTTACAAACTGCTTCTCCTCACTTTTAAGGCCATTCACAACCGTGCTCCATCCTATATCTCCCAGCTTGTCCAAGTCACTACACCATCTCGAGTACTCCGTTCCTCTGCCTCAGGGGCAAAAATCCCAGTTCATTGTTGGGGGGGGGACATTAAACAGTAAAAGTTTTGAGAGAAATTTCTGAGGGAGACACTAAAAAATGCTTTTTTTCCTAAACATTCTTGCATATCATTAAGCCATAACTGTAATTATGATGTAGCTAGCCATTATTTATTAGTCCATATCCAAGCTGTCTACAGCAGCTTGCTGCTCACCCCCTTCTATGTCCCAGCCGTGTTCGCGCACCTCAAATCCCCGGATGGAGATCTCTGACATTGGAACAAATTCCTGGTACCGACGAATCATTGTTACAAATGTTCGATACTTTTGAGTGTTATTAAATCAGATGTAACCGAGGATTACTGTGAGAGTCGCGTGTCCTACGGTCAGTAAACGTCCCTCGCATTTCCATGTGATGCGCTTATCTTGTAAAGACGGTGGGTGTGTATGGGAGAGTGCTGATCAAATGTTTGGAAGTGAGCAGGAGGTTACTACACTGGATTAAACTGACGGTTCGCTTAACTGACTGCTTAGTGTTTTAAATGAACACCCAGCTCCATTAGCCATCATTTCATTGGCGGCAGAAAGTAGCGCTGCATCTTTAGTAAAAACAAAAGAAACAAAGAAAACGACTCACCATGGAGTTGATTAAATAAGGACACACATGGAATCAATCAGCAGAGTTGTTACAAGCTGTCAAAAAGGATTCTTTGAATAAATAATATCCATTTGATGAGGTAAACAGTTCAGCAGCTCCTAGCAGCTTTGCCCCGGAATGAATAGTAAAATTTATTGTCGCCTTCAAAATAAAGGTCTGCTCATAAGAGTTCACATGATTGACAGAAAAAAGACTCGGAGTTCATCCAATATTGTCCCACAGCTCCACACAATAATGGTATACATGTTTATTTACACATTTTTACTGAGTGGGGAAAAAAAAAAACACTGTAAATGTGTCATTATTTCAAATTTCCGCCATTACAGTTTTGCAACTCCCTAGTAGCAGCTTGGGAATCCCTGGTCTACAGGATTTTGATGCTTCATCATAATATTTTTCAACAAACTGTGTTACAGCCTGGCTCATCAGGCCATAACAAAAAGGAGAGACACACCATGTACAAATTTATCAAAATATAATTTATTAAATCTAACCTAAAACTACTAACTAATTGCACTCAAAACGATGGTTGACCTGTAAAACAAACAAAAGTTAAATCATATTCAAACTTAATACAAACTGAAATGTGGCAGCATACCTGAGGAGGAGATCAGAGCAGCCTCAGGCAGGCAAAACTGCAGGGGTTTATAAGGCAAGAGGCTTCCCAGGTCCACAGGTGTTCCCTGTTGCAATCAGCTGCAGCAGGTAACTATGACCTGATTAGCCTCACAGACCCACAGGGTTGTGACAATGTTGTTGGGCTTGCACCCTCAATGTTGTTGAGCTCTTTCAACTTGGTGTTTTGATTAACTGAAAAATTACTGGATGTTTTTATTTTTCTCTCCTCTTCCATTCTGACCTGACTATTAAAGAAGCCAGATGACTGGACAAACACCTGCCTACAGATTATTATTAAGTTGAGGAGAGACGCAACACCCAGCTACAGATAATGTGTTTAATTAGTCTAGGTTGAGTTTTTTTTTTCTGTAAAAGAAAAATGTTTCATATCCAGAAACTAAAAACATTCCCAAAAAACATCTGACTTGAAAATTGATTTAATTAGAGAAGAATAAGAAGTGGAAATGATCAGCCAGATTATTAGAAAAAGAAATCTGTTTAACAGAACATTTAAGTCAAAGTTGTAACTACAACATAAAAAACAAAATACAAAATTGGAACAGAAAATCATATTTTAATTAATAATATCTGACATAAATGAATAAATCTGGACAAAATCTGTCTAGAAACGTAACTGGCAGTGAGACAGGAGGAGGACGGTGTCTCAGTCCTCTGACTGACTGTCTGTCCCCTGTCTCTCTCTCTCCTGTCTGTCTGTCCACTGTCTCTCTCTCTCCTGTCTGTCTAAGGATGAGTTTGAGTCAGAAATGTTATCAAAACTTTCTGCAGACATTCGTTTCTCCGTTAAAACCAGCTCCAAGCGGCAAGTTGCTACTTTTTTCTCTCTTTCTTCTGTGAACAGACGCAGCCTGTACGGTAAATGCTGCGTTCATAGACTGATTATAAACTCAGGACATCTCAAAACCAACAACAGACAAGATGTATTTTACACAAAACAACGATGTGGATTCATGTCAAAATAAATCTGTAGGTGATTTAGTTAGTGAAAAATCAACCCAACATTCGGTGGTGGAGCGGACATCGACTCTACAGGGAGAACCAGTTGCTGTGTTTATGTTAAACAGGCAGCAGACTTCACATGAAGGAGCTGAAATACAGGTTTTCATGTAATGTAGGAGCTTGTTGAACAAGAGAAACGATCAATAACTTTTTAACTGATCACTGAACGTTCTAATGCCTTACATTTTTAAATAAACTCCATCATTTCGTCCTCACCGGTCCGGCTTTGAGTGAGGAGCGGAGCAGGCAGCGAGTCGGAGCGGCCCCTCCCATCAGGGAAACGGACTGTATCAACTCACTGTGAAGATGGGGGGGGGGGGGGGGGGGGGGGGGGGGGGGGGGGGGCTGGAAACTTTCAGGAATTATAAATCTTATAGTTTGTTTTTAAGTAGCACAATTTGTATTGGGCTTTCAACTGCCGGTACTGTAATATTTAAAAAAATATGATTTGTGTTTGTTGGGATTTTGGAGGGGACAACTTTATGTGAGGGGGGGGACATGTCCCCTCCGTGATTTTCGCCCATGCTCTGCCTCAGTTATTCTGTACAGTCCTCCTGCTCGGCTTACTACCATGGGGAGGCGAGCCTTTAGCAGATCTGCCCCCTTCCTGTGGAACTCACCTACTGATCTTCGAAAGACTGCATCTCTGTCACTTTTTAAATCTAGGTTAAAAACACACCTCTTTAAGGATGCTACTCTGTGTAGCACCTTGGCCCTGGTTCTTGATTTAATTTGTTGGTTTTAGTGTCTTGCTGCTGTTTTTAACTGGTTTAATTGTGTCTTGCTGCTATGTTTTTATTTGTATTGTGTCTCCACCTGTACGGCGACCTTGGGTTTTAGAAAGGCGCCTTAAATAAAATGTCTCGTCTCGTCTCGTCTTCTTCCGCTTATCCGGGTCCGGGTCGCGGGGGCAGCATCCCAATTAGGGAGTTCCAGACGGTCTTCTCCCCAGCCACTTCTACCAGCTCCTCCGGCAGGATCCCAAGGCGCTCCAGGGCCAAACCAGAGATATATTTTCTCCAGCGTGTCTTGGGTCGACCCGGGGGCCTCCTGCCGGCAGGACATGCCTGAAACACCTCCCGAGGGAGGCGTCCAGGAGGCATCCTAACAAGATGCCCGAACCACCTCAACTGGCTCCTTTCGACATGGAGGAGGAGCGGTTCTACTCCGAGTCTCTCCCGGATGTTCGAGCTCCTCACCCTATCCCTAAGGCTGAGCCCGGCCACCCTGTGGAGAAAACTCATTTCAGCCGCTTGTATCCGTGATCTCATTCTTTCAGTCATTACCCAAAGCTCATGACCATAGGTGAGGAGTGGGACGTAGATCGATCGGTAAATCGAGAGCCTTGCTTTCCGGCTCAGCTCCTTCTTCACCACAACAGACCGGTTCAGCGTCCGCATCACTGCAGATGCTGCCCCAATCCGCCTGTCGATCTCCCGCTCCCTCCTTCCCTCACTCGTGAACAAGACCCCGAGATACTTGAACTCCTCCACTTGAGGCAGGATCTCTCTCCCGACCTGGAGTTGGCAAGCCACCCTTTTCCGACCGAGAACCATGGCCTCAGACTTGGAGGTGCTGATCCTTATCCCAGCCGCTTCACACTCGGCTGCGAACCTCCCCAGCAAGACCTGTAGGTCAGAGCCTGATGAAGCTAGGAGGACCACATCATCTGCAAAAAGCAGAGACGAGATTCTCCTGTCACCAAACTCGACACCCTCCACACCACGGCTACGCCTAGAAATCCTGTCCATTAAGGTTATGAACAGGACCGGTGACAAAGGGCAGCCCTGGCGGAGTCCAACCCTCACAGGGAACAGGTCCGACTTACTGCCGGCTATGCGGACCAGACTCACACTCCTCTGGTACAGGGACTGAATGGCCCTTAACAAAAGACCATCCACTCCGTACTCCTGGAGCACCCCCCACAGGGTGTCCCTGGGGACACGGTCATAAGCCTTCTCCAAATCCACAAAACACATGTGGATTGGTTGGGCAAACTCCCATGACCCCTCCATCACCCTAGCGAGGGTAAAGAGCTGGTCCACAGTTCCACGACCAGGACGAAAACCACATTGCTCCTCTTCTATCTGAGGTTCAACTATCGACCGGACCCTCCTCTCCAGTACCCTGGAGTAGACCTTCCCAGGGAGGCTGAGGAGTGTGATCCCCCTATAGTTGGAACACACCCTCTGGTCCCCCTTCTTAAAAATGGGAACCACCACCCCGGTCTGCCACTCAACAGGGACTGCCCCCGATGACCACGCAATGTTGCAGAGACGTGTCAACCACGACAGTCCTACAACATCCATAGCCTTGAGATACCCAGGTCGGATCTCATCCACCCCCGGGGCTCCGCCACTGCGTAGTTTTTTGACAACCTCAGCAACTTCTGCCCCAGAGATTGGACAGTCCATCCCCAGGTCTCCCAGCTCTGGTTCCTCATAGGAATGCGTGTCAGTGGGATTGAGGAGCTCCTCAAAATATTCCTTCCACCGCCCGACTATAGCCCCAGTTGATGTCAGCAGCTCCCCGTCCCCACTGTAAACAGTGTGAGCGAGTTGCCGCCTTCCTCCCCTGAGGCGCCGGATGGTTTGCCAGAACCTTTTTGGAGTCGACCGATAGTCTTTCTCCATGGTCTCACCAAACTTCTCCCACGCTCGAGATTTTGCCTCGGAAACTGCCACCGCTGCACCCCGCTTGGCCCTCCGATACCTATCAGCTGCCTCTGGAGACCCACAGACTAGCCACACCTTGTAGGCCTCCTTCTTCAGCCTGACGGCTCCCCTAACCTCTGGTGTCCACCAGCGGGTACGGGGGTTACCGCCACGATTGGCACCGGCTACCTTGTGACCACAGCTAGCAACAGCCGCCTCAACAATCGCAGAGCAGAACAAGGCCGATTCGGACTTAATGTCCCCCACTGCTCTCGGGACGCGGTCGAAGCTCTGCCGGAGGTGGGAGTTGAAGACCATCTTGACAGGCTCTTCTGCCAGGCGTTCCCAACAGACCCTCACTATACGTTTGGGTCTACCAGGTCTGCGTAGCATCTTCCCTTGCCATCTGATCCAACTCACCACCAGGTGGTGATCAGTTGACAGCTCACCTGATTAGTTGACAGCTCACGCTCCTCTCTTCACTCGAGTGTCCAAAACATACAGTCTCAGGTCAGATGATACAACTATAAAGTCAATCATCGACCTGTAACCTAGGCTGCCCTGGTACCAGGTGTACCGGTGGGCATCCTTATGTTCGAACATGGTGTTTGTTATGGCCAAACTGCGACTTGCACAGAAGTCCAAAAACAGAACACCACTCGAGTTCAGATTGGGCGGGCCGTTCCTCCCAATCACGCCCCTCCAGGTCACGCTGTCATTGCCCACGTGAGCGTTGAAGTCTCCCAGCAGGACTATGGAGTCCCCAGTAGGAGCACTATCCAGCACTCGTCCCAGGGACTCCAAAAAGGGTGGGTACTCTGAGCTGCTATTTGGTGCATAAGCACAAACCACAGTCAGGACCCGTTCCCCAACCTGAAGGCGCAGGGAAGCTGCCCTTTCATCCCCCGGAGAAAACCCCAACATACAGGCAGAGAGTCTTGGGGCTAACAGAAAGCCCACCCCAGCCCTCCGCCTCTCACCCGGAGCAACTCCAGCATACAAGAGAGTCCAACCCCTCTCAAGGACTCGGGTTCCAGAGCCAACGCTATGTGTCGAGGTGAGCCCGACTATATCTAGCCGGTATCGCTCAGCCTCTTCCACAAGCTCCAGCTCCTTCCAGAGAGGAAGACGTTCCATGTCCCAATAGCCAGTTTTTGTGTCCGGGGATCAGACCGCCAAAGCTCCCGCCTTGGTCTGCCATCCGATCCACATTGCACCAGACCCTTCATGTTCCTCCTGCAGGTGGTGGGCCCACAGGTGGATGAGCCCATGTATCCAGTTTGGGCTGGGCCCGGCCGAGCCCCATGGGCGAAAGCCCGGCCACCAGGCGCTCGCTCACGGGCCCCAACCCCAGGCCTGGCTCCAGGGTGGGACCCCAGTAACCCTCCGGGCTGGGTACACTGGCTAGTTGATAGAACTTCCATGAAGAGTCTTTGAACCGCACTTTGTCTCACCCCTCCCCTAGGACCAATTTGCCATGGGTGACCCTACCAGGGGCACAAGTGCCCCAGACAACATAGCTCCTAGGATCATTAGGGCACTCAAACTCCTCCACCACGATAAGGTGACGGTTCACGGAGGAGAAAATAAAATGTATTATTATTATTATTATAATTATTATTATCACGGCTGACATCCAGCTCCACTCCAGACCCGACTTCATCTTGGTCAGAGGTTGTGGTACGTGGCCCAAAGAGGTCACCTCCATTTTTTTCCAGCGCCCCACCTGACCTCAACCTGTCTAACCACTTCTCTGTACTGGATGAGGAAGAATCAGCTGTCATCTCTGAGCCCCTTCTTCCCATTCAATCACCACAGTCTGTGGAAGGAGGTGAGGAGGACAGAGGATCAGCTGGTGGAGCAGCAGCTGTGTGTCTGGAGCCTGTAGTTCGTAAGAAGCAGCCTCCACCATCTCTCCACCCCCCGGACCTCAACTTCTACTGCCCGACGCAAAACACTGAAGCAAGCTGTGCATCGACACTCTGCTGGACCTCCTGCCCTGGCTCAGGAGCAGGGCCCCTCCAGCTCCAGCCCTCCAGTTCCTCGGCCCCGCAGGATCACAAACCCAGAAACATCGAACCCAGAACCCTCTTCACCTCGTCCACTGTTCTCCCCAGCCACTCTGCTGGTTGGTGACTCAATAATCAGGAACGTCCGCTTCTTCAACGTCATCACAAAATGTTTTCCATCGGCCACCGTTCAAGATATTCTGGAGAAACTTCCAAGTCTGCAGTGCTCCGTCCCGACTTCAGTCAGAAGAGTGATCATTCATGTTGGGTCAAACGATGTCTCCCGTCGGCAGTCTGTTGTCACATTACAGCATTTTTACCAGCTGCTGGAGATCCAGAAGAGCTGTGGAATGTCTGTCTTCATCTCCGGCCCGATTCCCACAGTTTCTGGTGGAGATGAAAGTTTCAGCCGTCTCCTCTCTCTCCACATCTGGCTTCAGTCTGCCTGCAGGTCCTTCAATATTGGCTATATTGACAACTTTAATCTGTTTTGGAAGCGTTTTTCCTTTTTTAGACGAGATGGTGTTCACCCAAACCGGCATGCTGACCGCTAACATCAGGTACGCTGTGCAGTCCTAAAGATGTATATCTATGGTGGACTCCTCTACACAGACATGACTGTTTACATCCGAGTCATCTACACTTCTTCGGCCATCGTCGCCCCTTACAGCTGTAGCACCATCAAATATGCTAAAACCTCTGACCCCTGTTGACCATCACAACAATAATCCATTTCTTTCCCAATAACTTGGAATACAATGACTCTTGGATTATGTTTTAACCTGAATCAAGATCCCACAGGTGTCCTACTGTCCACTTTCAGGTGTCCACTTCCCAGATGACCCACTGGACACCGGCTGGTCTAATAAAACACTCTCTAAAGATGTATCTTCTGTAACACCAAGGACTGGTGTTAAAACTGTAATCTCTTGTTTACAGAACAGTCTCCTGTAGTGTTCCTGCTCAGGGTCATCCACACACTCACTCTTCAAAGTGTTATAATATTAGGGGTGAGCCGAATGCTCGTTTCAGACGAGTATCCGGTACGGATAATGCATTTTTGACGAGTCCGAGCCGAATCCGAATAAAACGCATCATTATTCGTGATCGTGCTGAAGGAAATCATCAACTGACTGTGTTCACGCTCTGTGAGTGGCCAGTCACACAGAGCGCCCCGCACCCATCAGCTGTGGAGAGGAGGAGGCTGGGAGGGCGTTCATCCAGGCCCTCATCAGGCCCAAAAGTAACCCGCTCCGGCTCCGCCACCCGAACCTCTCCCGTGCCCCTAACCACTAGCTCTGCTCGGTCAGAACAGCTGTACGCGCAGACCGCCAGGAGCGGCGGCGGGGAAACTAGCGGTTCTTCGAGCAGACGGAAAGTCCGCGGGGTTTCAGTTGTGACAGGACGCGTTCTCCCAGTGAGTGAGTAGTTCGACGAGGAGGAGAAGGAGGCTCCGCGTCAACCTGGACGCTCTGGTGACCCGATCGTTTCCTGGTGGACCAGCGACAGTCCAGACTTTTAAAATTCATACTTTGATCTGCCTGGTCCATAAAACCAGTAGATCAGCGGGTCCACTGACACTGGGTCGGATCATCATCATTTTGCTTTGTTCCTGTGTGATGATGCGCATTTGGCAAAAAAGTCTGCGTAAAACCGGTCTGAGACCCATTGGCTGAAGGACGAAGGTCCCGTTATCTGCCACCTGTCACGCGTCAGGTGAACTCAGCCGTGCTCGCGCGCCTGTCATTCATAAAGTGAATAGGAGCGCGCGCCGTGTTTCCCAGCTGCGTGACTGACAGGTTAAAATTCAACAGATCATCAACACTAAAACACATTGATCTGTCAGTGACTTTATCAGATTCATCTTTACAGTTGTTTTCAGAGACTCACATTAATTCTAATGTTTAAAAAGACCCACAAGTAGTTTAACTAAAACAGAAAGAGCCCTGTATGCTGTAACATGGAAAATAAAATAAACAGGAGAGAAATAAAGTCATTTTAAGGCAGATTTAATCCATTACAGATAAACTGGATGCTACAATCACTTTTTGACAGGTGAAGAAAAAATCAGTTTGAAGTGATTTGATTTAATTAAAAAAAAGACAGTTAATCAGGTCACCTGTAAACTAAATCTAATCCTTTATTGTCAGGTGACCAGATGAGAAGGTTTCTACAATAAAACTATTAAAACAGGGTGAGCCTTAGTAAACAGCTGCAGTCCTGACAGATCAATGTGTTTTAGTGTTAAAAATGTTTGATTGGACCAAATTCAACCTGCTACCTTTATCAGACATCAATGAGCTCAGATTTAATCTGGTCTGGTGAATGTTGGGGGTTTGTGACTCTGATCTGGGAGGTTCTGACAGGTGTTAGGATTTTATGTTAGGCTGGTAACTAGCCCCCCCACCCCATGGTGTGCCTTGTGATATTTTTCAATAACAAAGTGTACCTTGGCTCAAAAAAGGCTGAAAAACCCAGCCTTTAATATTGTGATCAAAAACATTGAATCTGAATTCTGAGGCTGCTCTGTAAATAGTTTTCAAATAAACAATACATATAGCTAATTCTGATCAATTATATCAATTTCAGACTTAAAATAATGTACAGATTTAAGCCACACCCACTTCCGGGCAAATTACGCCACTTCTGGATCGCGGTCCGCCCACTTCCGGTTTAGGCCCCACCCACTCCGAGTACAGATACGGATACAGATAATTTAGGTAGTTGAACAGATACAGATAATGCAGTACTCGCTCATCCCTATATAATATGCTTCTCTGCTATATGTCATGCATTTCTACATTTATAATGTTAGTGTTTAATGGGCGGAAGTCATATGTGTATTGGTAACTCCCCACAGTTCCCTATCCAATCAGAGCTGTCCACAAGTCCACTAACTCAGTTTTGATTAGTACACTTAATATCTTCTGATTGGTTGAATTTAAGATAACGTAGTCTCAAAACTAATATTCAGTTCCGGTACAAGCCAGTCTTAGTCTATGCTACAGCCTGAAAGCAGCCTGAGCTGCTATCCTTCAGTCTTAGCTGAACCTTATCAGCTTTGAACAAGGCCTCTCAGTCTCTCCCTCACTACGGGGACTGATCAGAAATGAATTCAGCATGCCTGCTGAAATGCCTCCCTTGCTGACCGGGACGTATCCATGGACTGTCCAGCGAGGTCCTCGGCGGCCACGCCTTCCAGGACCACCACTCCGAGTCTGGGGACTCCAGCCTCAGCTCGTGGAGAAACCAACGCCTGCCAGATCCAGGAGCGTCCACCTTTCAGTGAGCGAACATCACTTTCTGATCGAGAGGTTTGCTTTGATAAAGCTTAATTCTTCCACTCTAAATTAAGCCAAAACTAAATCCCATTCCAAACTCAAATTAGCCCTAAATGACTCTTAAAGTCACAACTAGGTTAACTAAATTAACTAACTTCCCTAGTCATTAAAGCATATGCTACGGTTCGTTAAAACTCACAATTAACCTATCTTTAACATCCTCAACATGTTTAAGAATATTAATTGTGTTTACATCAAACTTTCAAACTGTTTTTATCTGTCTGTGTTCTTAGGTTTTTCAAATTAAATGGTTGTTCAATCTTTATCTGCCTCAGTTTCACATTATTAATAAGGTATTTCAATTCACTGTACTCTTTCAAAGAACCTAAAGATACCTTCAATAAATATTAGCTATTATCGGGGTTAAATGACAGTTTATCACTTTTCATTTTAATTCAAGAATAAGCTTTAATGTTTATATAAAGAGGGTGTAGTTAAAATAACTAATAGTTATTCTAAACGCTACACTGCCCTCCACCAATTCAACCATCATCTAGGTCTCTTCCCAGAGTCTCTGTCCCCACAGTTTCCTCCTCGGCTCTCAAACCAGAACATTTTCCTATTCCAGTCTATTTATCAACCCGCTGCCCTAATCACTCTGATCAGAGAGCCCGGAAACTCAACAGGTGTTTACGACCCATCCATCTCCAAGTAACAAAGAAGAAAAATGACCTGCATCCTTCAGTTCAGTGTGCCCTGTTAAATGCCAGATCCATTTCTAACAAATCTTTTATCTTAAATGACCTTTTCACCCAGCAGTGCCTAGATGTCTTTTTTCTAGTGGTAACTTCTAATGGTAACTTTGTACATTCTAATGAAATCTGTCCTCCAGGTTGCTCTGTGTTTACCACACCACGCCCCTCACGCCGTGGTGGAGGTCTCGCTGTGGTCTTTAAGGACAAACATGCCTGTAGTCTGATCAACAGTGGCTGTTTCACTACTTTTGAATGTCAGATCATCAAAGTAGGGTTACAAGAAGTATTTTACTGTGTTTTAATTTACAGACCTCCTGGACCAGCTGGCTCTTTTCTCTCTGAATTTTCAGATTTCTTATCATCCATGATTAAGCTGGAAAAGGTTTTAATTCTGGGTGACTTTAACTTCCACATTGATAACCCTGAGTGTAACACAGCAGCTGATTTCTTATCCATCACTGATTCTTTTAGCTTTGAACATCAGGACCAACCCATAATATGGGTCACACTTTAGATCTAGTCTTCTCTCTGGGTCTAAACATCAACCAGTTACATATTGAGGAGGTTCATGTGAGTGACCACAGCTGTGTTTTCTTTTAGATTCAGTCTAACGTTGATCCTGTCCCTCACAAACTGAGTTCAGAAAGACGCATCATTAATCAGTCAGCAGTTGATGGTTTTTCTGTAATGTTTGATAGAAACTTAGTTCATGGTGAAGATGCAAAGTCCTTCATCCAGTTATTTAATCAGCAGTGTTCCACTATCTTAGATAAGGTAG
>SSNR01000281.1:0-11797 GCA_006937965.1 Callopanchax toddi
GCTCTGACTGGTTGTTGACCAGCATTATATTCTCTGGTTTAATGTCCATGTGGGTAATGCCAGCATGGTTCAGAGCAACCAGAGCTTGAAGCATCTGCTGTGTAATAACTCTGATTTCCTTGATGCTCAAAGGCTGCCACTGTCTTTGTCCCATAAAATCCATCAGTGTCATATCAAGGTTTTCAAACACAAAGCAGACCCAGTTCTGATAAGAAAAGACCTCAAAAAACTTGATCAGGTGTGTTTGATCAGAGTTCAGGTCTCCAAGGTATTCTAATACCTTGGCTTCTTGCTTGTACTTTTTTAAGTACTTCTTTTTAACACATTTCAGTGCAAAAACGTCCCCATTCTCCTGTTTTCTGCATTGAACTAGTTCTACAAAATTCCTGCGTTTCAGGATTTTTTGTATGTGATAAACACCAGATTTACCAGTGATAGCGACTCCTTCCTCCATTCTAAATGTGTTTGTGGTTTGCGAAGACATTTTTAGAGTGATTTGTTGATTTCCGTCAAAGAAAATTATTTTTAACTCAAACACACTACTAAAAATGCAGCTATTTGTTAATGTTCCTGAGTGAAACTATCTGATATAGTCCAGTCAGTTTAAGATACAGCGATTCGTCGATTTTCCTGAGTGAAAATATCTGATAACTCGAATCACTCCTCTCAGTTCAACGCTAGTCTACAGACTGAATCTAACTCCGCTACCAACCTCTGTCCTTTGATCATAGAACGTGTGATGTCATAGTAAGACCATATATGGACAGGGAGAGCTGTCCATATATGTCCGGAAACCCTGGCGCATGCGTGAAACATGAAAGCTTTTCCTATTTATTTATTTATTTATTTATTTATTTAAGGGCGGGGCTGCAAGAACCCATGAAACACATCAAAGCAAGTGTGTCACGTGGACAAAACGTGAGTTGTTGAAAACGGTATGAAAAGTTGAAGAGAATTAAGGTTGTTATAAAAATGTGTTTTCTCAGCCTTTTCATCCTTTGACTCGTAGTAAATAACCTGCTTTCAGACAGGAGGCGCAGCGCGCCGCCGAGCTACAAACACACGTGAACGAGCAGCACCGCGCGAGACAGCTGACAGCCTGCGCGCTCCCGCGGCGTCCATTCACCTTCAGCAGAGCATCGCTTTACTTACCTGTTGTTTAGTTCTCTATCTGATGCGGTTATGATGGAGGCTTTGGAGCGTCATTGTTTAGAACCCTACCTGCTGCTTGGGATAAAAACACAAATAATCAGCTTCAATGGTTTTGGTCACTTTTTGTTAACTTTAGCAGAGGAAAGACAAGTCAGATATAAATAACTTCAGCTAGATCAAATGCTGCTAAATTATACATTTGATTAAGTAAATCCACATACATGTCAATCTTTTACCTGATGCATTTCATGGAAAATAAATAGCATCCTCCCAGGAGATTGCAATGTCAACATTGTAACTATTAAAGCAAGCAAATTTTCCTTGAGCGTGCAACTTTTATTCATGCTAGACCAGTTAATGACCTGAGCCCTTATGTCCAGTTTTAAAGACCTGGAGCCTGCATGAATAAAACAAGTCCAACACAACAAGAACACATGATAAAACATGTGCAAGTCAGTTTCTATAGGGACACTTGAAAGAAAGAAGAGAATGTGATCCAAAAAATCTTTAGTTTTTTTTACAATTTGTAATTTTTCTTTTACATTTTAGTTGTTTTTCTTTAGTTATTATTGAGTTTTACTTTTAAAACTTTTTAATCTTTGAACTTAATGAACATCCAGATAAACTTGAACTTACCGGTAATTAATTTTTTGTCATCTTTGTCATTTAACATAAAAAGGGTGTTTGTTTGCTATTGTCTTATTTTATTTACTTTTGTAAACATTTATGGAAAAGTTTCAGGTCCAGGCTGAAAACCAGAATGTAAAGCTCGCTCAAGTTATAAATGTGGTAAATATTTGTGAGATATGACAGGGTAAGAGACGAAAAGGAGCTCCTAAAACACCCCCTAGTGGACACTTCAGGTAATAACCGTGAATTCACTCTAAATGCAGATGACCTAAATGAGGTCTGTGGACCAACAGCTGACATTGTTTAGTCTGTCTGCAGCTGGATGGATGTCAGGAAAAGCTCAGCTCAAATAGCTTTTTAAATGTTTCAACTAAAGACAAACTATATGAGACATCATTACAGTAAACTGTTCAACTGTAGTGACTTGTAGGGGGACTATAAATAACTTTTAAATTTTACTTGAAAAATTCAGTTGCAATATGTTGCATTGTGGGAATTGTAGGATGAAGTTAAAAAGCAAAAGAAAAGTCAGTATTTTGGTTTCTTCTCCTACTGAAGCAAATTACAAAGCTTTGTTTTATTAAACCCTGGATAATTTGGGTTGGATGAGAACTTTATTTAAAATTAGATCAAGAAGAAAAAACAACCAGAAAAAGAGTTTAATGCAAATTAAAGCAGAAGGCAGTACCATGGTGATCCATAACAACAGGACAGATAAAATCACAAACAGATATCATAGTGAGTCAAACATCAGTGATCTATGACTCGTGACTTCTGACCTGAACTAAAACAGGTCTGTGTTGATTTAGATGTTCTGGGTTCTTTTGCTATATAATTTCTTTCAAACAGGCTGAGGTGTGGTGCTTTTTGAGCTCTTTTAGCCTCCTGCATGTTGTCATTGTAGTGATTTAATCATTCTAAAGTCTGTCAGTAATCAGACCTGGGTGTGTGGATAATAAAATAATGAAGCTTTTCTAAATGGGGACAATAGTTTTTAGCATCATCATCCTGTTTGGTAGTGTTCTGCATTTTTTTCTCCAATGATGTGTAATTCATGCTGAACTTACTTGTTGTTTCATCAAAGGTTTCACACAAAAAAATAATAGTAAAGTCTTTTGATGTACCTTGAATGTATTCAGTTTTAAAAGGTCGTAAGTCTCTAACAGGATGATGGGAACGTTTAGGGTGGAAATAGTACCCATAGACTATCATGGTTTTGTATATCGAACAGTTTTTAAACTCATCTGCTTTTGTCTCAAATCTTTTGTGACTTATAGTATTTCCAGAGGCTCAAGATCAGAGCTGTGCAGGTCACACCGTGTTTGTTGTCATATGATTGGATTTGTCCTTTCACAGAATAAATGTAGAACCAATCACACATCTCTGATGGATATGCCTGTAGAAGTCTGCCACAAGATTCAATGAATTATCAGCCTTACTTAGAGGGTTGATGCAGTCATACTCCATGTACTGAACAGGAAACAAATAAACACAAAGAACAAAGTCTTTTATCTTTTATTTAGGCTCTTCAGGACCAGCCTTACTCTTTGGAGGTACTTCCTGACTTCCTTGTTTGCCATTTGTGGGATCCCATGACTTGTAACTGTCCTGAACATCTGAAC
Source organism: Callopanchax toddi (assembly GCA_006937965.1). Classification (NCBI taxonomy): domain Eukaryota; kingdom Metazoa; phylum Chordata; class Actinopteri; order Cyprinodontiformes; family Nothobranchiidae; genus Callopanchax; species Callopanchax toddi. The sequence continues at coordinate 3,405 of SSNR01000281.1, forward strand.
GTTGCTTTCAGATAGTTCAAACTGTGGTGTAATATGTTTTATTGTGAAAGGACTGTTTTGTTGTAACCAGTTTTATTGTGAAAGGAGCCAGAAGCTGGTGAGGTGAAGTGGAAGAATAAACAGCCTGGTTGAGTTTCCCTACATTGTGTTTCAGTAGAAATAAAATATCTCCTGTTGTATTTTCATAATTTGCCCACAAGGGGGCTGCAGTCTATTGAGTTTACTGTGAAGTCTGAAGTTATAGCTGAGGCAGCTAATGTTAATAATGACATGTTTGCAGACAGATATACTTTATTAGTGCAAATGGATGTATAATATTATTGAAAAATCAAAACAATGGCAAATACTTTTTAAGACTAAAACACAAAAAATGTACTTCAAAGGTACTGCAGGCTCAAAAAATGCCAAAAGTCCACTTAAGCATGAACTCCTAGTGACTGTGTCTGAACTTTGAAGCTGATGAAGTCCCACAAAAAAATCTACTTGTGACGAAGTCCCAAGACAGTCCAGCAGCACCAGGACTAAAGTGGCTCCAGCTGTGGGATCAGGGCTCCACCTGTACATACCTTAGCTCAGTAATGTCAGCAGGCAGGTGTGAGTGCATCTATGTGAGGGGTTCTGTTGCACGATGCCTGGTGTCAAAGGCAGCCATGAAGCCACTGCTCCCTAAGAAAACCATCAGGGACAGACTTTTATTCTGCTAAAAGGCCAGGTATGGGCTGCTGAGGACTAAGGTAAAGTCATTTTCTGATCGGTCCTTTTTTCTTTGGAGAATCTGGTTAAAGAATTGTCTGGAGAAGAAAATGTGAGTACTCAGTCCTGTGTCCTGTGTCACAGAACAGTAAAGCATCGTGAGATCAGTGCTGCTTCTGAGTCAAGGAAGTGAATTCATTCAGTTTAGCCTCACAGCCATGAAACAAGAATGGTACCTAAACATCCTCCTAGAGGAACTCCTCCAACCATCCAACAAGTTGGTAATGAACAATGTATTTTACAGCATGAGAGAGTAAAACCAGGATCTAATGTCAGAACTACAAATAGCTCAGAAAACAAGAACATCAACATGTTGGGTCAAAGTCTAGGAAACTCCTCAGACCTTAATCTGTTGAGAACTAGTGGACAGTCCTCAGGAGGCAGGTGGACCAACAAAAACCCCAACATCCATGCAAGTTACAAGTAGTGATGATGAAAAACGTGCTGCCGTCAGTCAGGATCTGGACCAGAAGTTGATCCACATCATGTCTCTGTAAACTGGTCTAGAAAAAGAAGAAACCAACACTGGCAGATACTGACTGTTTGCATAAACTTCTGTTAATGTCAGCAGACTTAAAGCCTGAAGAAGAAGAACGTGGAGCAGCTTCTTCTCTGAGGCTGTGAGTCTCATGAACTCTGACCTTTAAGCTGTCTGCACTTCTTTTACTGCAGTATGACTCTGGGTTTATCACTGACTTTAGGTTATTTTATAGGGTCAGCTGGCCTGCATGGGAACACACATTTTGTTCCTCCACTTCTCTAACATGATGCAACTATAAGACGATAATAAACGGATGGACTCTTGTCTGCTGAGCGCTGCAGTCTCACTGCATAAATTAGCTCTAGTTCCCTCTTCTAATAAAAGAAGAGTACAGTACTTTAAAGAATTTAAATAAAAGAAGTGTGCGTCAGCTATTTCTGAGAACTCACACAGCTGCAGTATGTTTTCTGAAATATTTCTTCAAGTGGAAAAACCTGCTGAGTGGTGAATCTTTCACTTCAAACAGGAATGTTCTGGGAAATGACTCCTTAAATATTGTGAAACTCACCTAACACTGTGTCAGATTTACTGCATTTTCTTACTAAATATATTTTTTCCTCCTAATAAAAATATGAATCAACAAGAATCCACCAGTGTTTGTGTTACTGTCGGCAAATGAGGACAGTTGTGGATTCTGTTAGGACTGTGTTTCATTCACCGTGGCAGTGACACACACTGTGTGTGTGTGTGTGCATGAGTGTGTGTTGTAATCCTGTGGTTAAACACATTTGCATAGAATTTGTGTTTTGCTCTGCCTTTTGAAAGCTTGTTGACATTTTACTCAAATGGCCCCTTTGAGAGTGAAATTGCCGTCAACTACTTCCTTTTCCAGCAGCTGGTTCTCTGGTGGCAGGGAGGCGATAAGAGGCTGACGGGCAGCAGGCGCTGACCCGACTGGACCACCAGTCAGGCTTCTCTAAGCTGGACTGAACAATGGAAAACTCACATCCTTCATTTGGACTGACAAACTAGTACACAGTGAATTCAGCATCGAAGTTCAATAAAACACATTTTAGGTACCTATAGCTCTGTGAAAAAGTATTTACCTCCTCACAGATTTCTTCTCTTTTATTGACAGTTAAATGTTTCAGATCAAGCAGATTTCTTTATCAGACATAAATAATTTGAGTAAATGAAGACAGTTCTCTAATGATTTAAACCAACCTGGTTCTACGTAAAAAGTAAGTGACCCCTAAACCTTTTAACTGGAAACACAAAATCAGTCACTTGTCATAAATAGTCCATCATTCTGTCGCCCTGTTTAAGGTCAAAGGTCAGACATTCTCCTTCAGGATTTCATGGTAGTCAGCAGAATTCATGGTTCCATCAGTTCCAGACCAGACCATCTCACTACCACCACGTCTGACTGTTGATGATGTTGATGATGAATAACAGAGGACCACTCATTTCATCACCTGCTCCATATTTTCCTCTCTGGAAGTCACTACAAAGTTCCTCTAAGCAGAAAAAGACCTCTGACCTGAACCAAATGAGGCCTGCAGGACTTTAGACGTTGTTCTGAGGTCTTTTGTTCTTAAATTTCTTTCGAAGAGGATTTGCCACATTGCTTTTTGAGATCTTTTAGCATCTTCATGTTGTCAGAAAGGTTCTATGGAATAGATTTTAATTTTACACATCTACTAATCAGACCTGGGTGATTTAATTAAGGGGGGGGGGGGCTACTTTTTCAACAAACTCCAGGCTGGTTTGGATACCTTTGTTCCTTTAATAAATTAAACTATTTTCTGAAAGCTGCTTTCTATATTCCATAAGGTTATCTTTGCCTGATAGAAATAGAATAGAATCAGAAATGTTTATGTTCATGTATGTATCAGATGCTTTTATTCAAAGAGACTTACAAGCACTTTTGTTTATATTTCTGATATGCATGCAAACTTGTACATACTGTATACACTGAAGCAACATACAGTACACATTGATGCTGTCAGGCACAAACATTTGTCTCCAAAATGAAAAATTTCAGGAAATGAGAAAAATGTCTTTCTTTACAACCATCAACCCCTGGATCGTCACAAGTCTCCAACTCTTTTTGACCCTTTTCTTTGAAAAGTTGTCCATAAAACACCAATAGATGACAAAGATGTCCAAAAGAAGTGATTCATGTAAAAACATGATAATTAGCAAAAGTAGAGATACAAGACTTTAGCCTGACAGTGACAATATACATAGTCTACTATGTCAATCAATCAATCAATCAATCAATCAATCAATCAATCAATCAATCAATCAATCACATACATAATGCAGTGCAGTTATTTCTGGTTATAATAACAGATAATTCATAATGTCTACAACAGGTAAGATACTGACTGTTCACAACTTTTGTCACAGAAACTTAGAAACAAAATATATGAACTATTCCTTTAACCCTCTTACGTCATTATGGACGTTTTAGTCTGTTTGGGCAAATACTGTATTTCTCTTGGCACTCACCATGGCTATGTTTGTGCTTATGGCACAGTTTTTATAACAAAATCTACCTCTTGATACATTTTTTAATTCCATGAAATTGTTTTTCCATAAACAAATCAATAGATTGACTGTAAAATAAAGACTACGAGTCATTAAGGATAAAAATGACCACAATAACTGCTATAAAAATGTTACAGACCAATATATTTTTCTGTTTTTTTAAACAACAGAAAAAAATAATTTGGGTTAATAAAGTTTTAATAGCAGTTTTTAGGAAGTGGACTTTTTTTTTTTTTTTTTATCTTGGGTGAACTCAAGAGTGTAGTAAATTAAACTGATGCCTGAGAGTTAAGTGTGTTCCACGTGCACGTGTGCGCGTTCCCCTCCAGTAGTTCCTGTATTGATGGTGAATAAAGATGGGAGTGTTGAACATTCCTTTAAACATTCCTCTCGCCTGAAGCCTCGCGAAGTTTCCTCCCATGATGCCTTTAGGCAGCAGCCAGCAGCAGCAACGAGCCGCGGAGGCGCGTCCAAGAAAGGTGGAGACTCCTGGCTGACTTCCTGCACAATAATCTTCAAGAGAGGACTTCTCCGTCGCTGCTGGAGCTAATGGATATACGGCTGGTTGTTTTTCTGGAGTAAATCGCGCTCTGTTTGAGTTTGACTGTGCTCCTCGCTCATCTTACTGCTTTGCTAGCAGCAGCAGCGAGGCTGGGTCAGAAGATTCCAACGTTTGATTCTGCGAGGCGCACTGAAGGATAAGGAATGGGTGAGTTTTCCATGATGTGGCGCTTGTTTTTCTTTTTTTTACACTGTCTGCTTTCCGTTATTCCCGCCAGTCAATTTGTAAGACAAGTTGAGCGTCTTTAGAGATTAAAGCCGGTGTCAGTGTCTCGGACCGGTTTATTAGCGCTTGGTTGTTTTGGGACTTGAAGATAGCCATCCTGGGAGCTAGCTGCTTAGCCTAGCCAGCTAGCTCTCTCGTTAGCAGGATAACAGCACCTTCATCTATCCTGCTCTGGGTTTATCAACACTTTCTGGCAATTATTAACATCTTAAAGCCGGCGTCAGCTTCTCGAAACCAGCTCCCACTCTGAACCCAGCCTGGAATTCCCGGTTTCGTCTCCACCAGGTCGTTCTCGGTCAGTCCAGCTGTCTAGTTTCGGTGAGCTGAGGTAAGACTCCTAACTGTGAAACAGCCTCTCTGAGCTGTGAAGGGAGCTTCCCCGTTTTGGACATTTGCTTTAAGGCTTGAGGCATGAGTGGATAACTAAGGTCTCAGCCCTGAACCTGTCAGAACTTAGTGTGGGTTCTGGACTAAGATGTGGGACTGTTTTCCTCCATCCATTCAGATCCCTAATATTATAACTTTTAAAACGTGAAGCCCTGTAGTAACAAATGAATAGATTGTTTTTATAAATAAGCCCGGTGGTTATTTTCTGACGGGTTCATCAAGCTCAGAGGCTACAGAGGAAATCCTCTGATCTGGGTCTGTATTTTTAGACACCTGTACTGTATCATGAAACCCAACTGCTGCATGTTGCTGCAGACTGTGGTTTGTGTGCAGTTCGACTTGCTTGGGAACTCAGCAATGTTGTAAAACAGGTTCTACTCATCCTGGTTCACCTTCAGATGTTGGTATTTGTGCTTGTTACGTTCAGAATCACAGAAATGTTCAAAACAAGACTGAGAAGCCTCCAGCGTACTCCTCCAAACAACCCAGTGCTAACCTCCAACTCCTTAGCTCTCTGTAAGAGGATGAATGGGTTGTTCTGTTTGACCCTCATCAGTTGTGTTTGAACATGTCCAACCTGTGTTATTTGCTTGTCCTTCAGACTGGGTGTTGGGCCACATTCCACAAGCAATATGTTTTTTGAAGCATTACATTTGGTCGAAAAGGATTTAACTTAATTATCAGTTAATTTAAGGTGATTGAAATACTTGACTTTTAGTGTGGCATTTAGAATTTGGACTATTGCTTGAAAACGGTAATTGGTTATCAAACAATAGTGTTTACTTTTTATTAGACAAGGAACTAAAAAAGTTGCTTGTGTAAATCAACAGCGTATAATACAGGAACTCCTTACAAATATTCTGAAAAGTGTCTGAATATGAAATTGTAAAAGGTGTAAGGACCCTGAGCCTTTTTCTGCATGGCTTCTTTGGAGACTGAACAGATTTCTAAGAAGTAGCTAGTTTTTCCAGTGGCTGACCAGAATGATAGGTGTGTAGAAAGGATTTAAAAAACCACAAAACATGGGAATTTACTAAAATAAATGATGTTAAAATGTAGAGTTGCACTGGTTAAAGTTTAACGTGACTAACTAATCTGAAACTACAGAAAACTTTAAATCTTTTGTGCCAGTGAACACACACACCATCACTAAGCACTAATTCACCCTAGCAACAGCAAATCTAGCTTATTCATATTTATTATCAGAAATTAATAAAAGTTTTCTGTTAAATAATATTCTTTGAGATAAATCTGATTTGTTTTGGGCAGGTCAGAGCTGTACAGACCAGAATCTGTGCATCTCTATTCTTATGATTTTGTCACATTCTGCTTGCCATCATGCCTTCTGACTGATGCACACGTCCACTCCATCTGAAGGCTAAACTCTGGTGGTGGTGTTTCTAAAACTCAGTTTAAGGTTTAGTTTAAGGGGCAGAATGAAAGCAAAACACACCAGTCGTGTATGACATGTATTAAAAAAATCAGATTTTCAGTTGTGATCCCACACTTGCTGTAGTGCTGTGTCCAGGAAATGGTTTTATTTTCAATCATCAACACTTCTGATAAGACACATTTTTATGCTCAGTGACTTCCTGTTTGGACCTCCCAGGTTCCTTAGAGATCAGAGAGTTTTAGCCCATTCAGGAGCTACACCTCTACAAGTTACTACTTCCAGGTCTTTAGACTGAACATAAAGATGTTTCACAACCTGTTGGCATGCTGGGTGTTGTAATGGATAGTAGATACAGGAAGCAAAGGGGAAGGGATGATAAGATGATTATCCAAGCTTTTCAGATTAGCCAGAACAAGGCATATTGTTCATACATGTCCATAGTATCAGAGCGTCTGCCCCAGTAGCTAACGTTAGGCTAACATTTCACACAACCATCACAACAAAGGCTGAACAGTCTGGATATTAAAGCCAGCTCCACCTGGACTGTAATATTTACCAGCCTGTGGGTAGTGTTGACTTCCATCCTAGTGTTAAAGGATCTGATGAAGGTCAGTTTACTCAGTCTGTTCTGCCATGGGTGTACTTACCACAAAAATATGTACATTTATAGACACTAGATATTGTACTAACTAGTTTACAGTACTAATATACAGTTTGATACGTCTTTGTAGTTATTCCTGCCTGTTTTTTTAGTTGTCTGATGAAACACAGAACCTGTTGTGCCTGCAGACATGTTTGCAGGGTAAAATGCCCCACTGACTTGAGTTGTGATTGTCTGTTGATCTGAGCAAAGAGGTATTAAGACTGAAACTAACACAATGTCAAGAAACGCTTCTCCAGTCTCTTCTGGTCCAGTTCTGGTGATCTTGTGTGAATTCTAGCTAACAGGAGAGACACCTGGTGAGGTCTCCTGCTGCTGTAGTCCATCTTCTTCAACGTTCAGCATGTTGTGGTTCAGAGATGGTGTTCTACAGACCGTGGTAGGAACCAGGGGTTATCTGAGCTGCCGTTTGTCTTTATATCATCTCCAATCAGTCTGCCCATTTTCCTCTGACCTCAACAAGACATTTTCAGCCACACAGTCAGCTGGTTATTTTATCTTTTATTGGGAATATTTCTCAGTAAACCCTATGGTTGTGGGTGAAATTTCCAGTAGGTCAGTGTTGTTCAATCCTGATCCTGAAGGCCTGGTATCTAGCATATTTTAGAGGTCTCTCTGTTTCGGCACACCTGATTTCAGTGAGTGGCTGACTAAAGATTTGTGCAGAGCTTGATTATCTGCAGAACAGTTTCATACTCCGCTGAATCTGTCAGACAGATAAACACTGGACCGGCGTTATGACTTGCTGAATGTTTCTAGCACCGGTAGAGTAACACTGACCCATAAACACATTTAACCCTGAAAAAAAGCCTGCCTCCGTTTGTTTCCCTCCCCACCACCATGGTTATAGACCCCGTGCACGTTAGCATATGCTACTTCCGGTGGGAAGACTCCTGTCCAGTGTTTTATTTCCGGTTTGATATTCTCGCCTGGTCGCACCCTATTTATTGTCTTGTATTCCCGAAGAAGTCGACAAAATGAGTGGACTAAGCGGCGATTTAAATTCTTCTAGATGTCTAGGGCATTTGCCTAATATTTCTGTTGATGATGTTCACCGACTTGTTGATAGTTTTCCCTGCGCCAAAGAGCAAACGAGAGAAAGGCTTCACATTTTATATTTCGCAGGATTTATCTAATTTTGAAGGTAAGTCACAACCTTCCCCATCGTCAATACTTATAGTTTGAGACCCTTACCAACGTAAATTATTTGTGTATATGCTGTGGCTTTTTTACGGTTTGTTTACATGCTGCGTAATCCTCCGCTGACGGTCGCGGTTTGGAGAACCTGTTTAGAAGCTGCAGATCGCTCGGTTCCTATTCGATTGATCTAACACCGGGCCCATTTAGCACATAAATCCATAGGATTAGACACTAAATT
>SSNR01000281.1:21248-81260 GCA_006937965.1 Callopanchax toddi
ATAAGAGACAGGAATAAACAAAAAGGAGGTGGCATGAAGCAGCTAAATGTGAATGGGATGAAGGAAATAGGTGAAAAGTTTCTAGTTAATAGTGTGCAGGCAACAAAAATCATTCAGAGAATACTGAACCTTATGGTCATGAATAGGCAGCCACTCATTTGAGGGGATAAGGGATTCCAGCTACTAATTAACCACCAGTGCCATGCTACGACATGGTAAGCCTCAAATATTTGTCAGAGACAGCTCTATCTGAGCTGCACAGTGTAAACACATTGTAGATTTTTTTTTTCTCAATTTCAGCTCCTTTATTTTTTATTCTATAATATATTTTGAATTCCTAATTGCACTGAATGAACTATTTTAAAGAGGATTTGTTCCTGTTTGTTTTTTCGTGTTTGACCAAAGTAGTCCAGCTATGTTATATTCTTGGTTTCAGTTTCTTTATTTTTTATTTTAGATTGGGCATTCTACTTTTAATTGCACTGACTGAACAAAGAGAGGTTTTGTTATAATGTTTACATTTGACTAAGCTTGTGAGCTTATTAAAATTACTGTACTTTTGCAAAGAGTTCAAATCAATGTGTAATGGAGTATATTTAAATATTTGTTTGTTATAAAAGATAGGACAGAAATTATTATCATGTCGGTCGGATGTTGCCTTGCACAAAAGAATGATCAGTCTTCTCCACACAAGACATAATTCAGCTCTGTTACTGGGTCGGAACTAATTCTAGTTCGTCTCAGAACGTGCATGTGGGACAAGTTTTTGAAAACTACTCAAGAACATTAGATTTTTAATTTGGGCTCTATGATTTCCACATTTATGTACATTTATGTCGGAGTGCTCTACAAATCGATGGATTGAATACATTCCATAGCTGCAGCCCTAGTACTTTCTGTCATTTTAGAATGTAATGATAAAGAAACTTGACCAGTTCTTAAAGTGAAACCTGTTTAGTCGAAGCATTGTCACAAAATAGTCTTCTCTTCAGTTGGATGGAAACCAGTTAAACTCCTGTTGAAGCAGCTGAACAGGTGACCTTAGTGGAAAAAATACAAGTCGGCAAAATTGTCAGATAAACAATATCATCAAACGGAGAGAATTATAACTTTATTTAATATGATTTTTAATAAAAGGAAGGCTCATTCCTCTTATGTGAAACACTTATGTGAGGAAATTAGATTTTAAGAACCTTAAATGTTCTGTTGAAAAACACTTTTTGTTGAACTTCATCATTATTCATAATATTTAGAATAGCTTCCTATTTAATTGTAGAAATTTGTATTCATCTACCAAATATTTAAACCTGGTTTAGGAGAATTTGTGTGGTTAAATCATAAAAGATGGAATAGAGAAAATGTTAAATAGAATCTGGGAGAAACGGTGATGAGCTTTTAGGAAATCTAAACTGTGATGCTGACGGGATCAAATTGTTTTAGTCCAAGTTGTTGTGTTCTCACTCCCACAAGGGGTTTCCTTCAGTTCTGCATTCCGAAGTATGTCAGAAGTCATAAGAACTGTTCAGGCCAGAGTCCTGCTGAGTGGTAGAGCAAGCAGCACCACCTGCACACACTCACACAAACGTATTGTTTTAGGCTAAATTGAATGTGTTTAGAAAGGCATTTCCTCTGAGCGACATACCAAAAGTGCTTTGTGTTCTGGCCTTCTGCTGGTGTTTCACAGGCCAGCACCATTTAGTCACTACACTGTTCTCCACAGACTCTGTGGTTGAAATGTCCAAATTCATTTTTGTGTTTTTTTTTTCCCCTTGGAAATGAAAAAGGAGCCACTTTCCCTCACAGCTTCCTATAAACACAACTGGTCTCCATAAAGGAGCTTCACCTGCTGTGACCTCTTAACCTGTAGGGCTAATGACTTTGATTATTCTAAACGACTAATTGTTAGAATCTCGTGGAATCTGGTCTATGAATCAGCTACAGATGGATGGACCTCAGCACACACATGAGCTTCTGGTAGTTTCCAGCTACATGTAGCCTGGCTTTCACTAGCTTCAGTGCTAGGTGTTAATTGCTTACATTTAAAAAATTATTGTGTATGTTTTTGACAAAAGTCAAGATATAGATCAAAACATCATCAGTTGACTGTAAGCCTTGCTCTTTAACCATCAGGATTTGCGGGATTTCTATTGCATCATTATACTGTACTTTTTTGTGAGATATGGATCTGATGGGAAGCTTGATGCAAATATGAAAATGTTTCTTGTTCTAATGTGCTTTAACTCATAAATAAATAATAAAAGAAAACAAACGCATACCTGACCTAGCCTTATGGTGTCATTTAACAGTTTGATTAAAACTATGGAGGCTTTGTTTTTCTGGTGTCTCACCAACAACAACTCCAGTCAGTATGTTATTGTACAAAAACTAATTTTTTCAAATAGTTTCAAGGACTTTTTAAAATTCAAGCACTTTCAAAACCTTGAAAATACCACATCAAGTCTCAAGCATTTTAAAGGATTCTAAGCACCCTGATTTTAATCCTTGCAGCCCCACAAGAACAAAAACACCCCATGCTTTGTTCTCATCGCCGTCTTATTGTCTTGAAGAAAAAAGGGGCATCACCATAATAATCTTGTCATGACGAAAGCATAGCTGTCTGACTGAGTGGGTCTGACGTGAACGGCTTCACTCTGTGTTTGTTGGTTTTCTCAGCTGTCATCTGTGTCTCTCTGCACCACTTCAAAGATGAAAGCTGCACTGTGTGTTTGTGTGTTGTAGAAGCTCAGATTAAAGATTGTGTAATTTAATGTTGCCTCTTGTTGTTTACTGCAGCAGACTTTATCTCTTCCTGTAGTTACACACACCGACGGTCTCAAATTGCAGTCCAGAGCACCAGCTTAGCTTGTGATGTGTTTAATATCCTCTCCTTGTGTTTATATTGTTGCTACAGTGGTGTTAGCTGGTTTTTCTCAGATGACAAAAGTACAGTACAGTAGAAGTTCAAATACAGATGTAAACTTCAGCCTGAAAAGATTTGCAGATGAACTCTGAGGTCCGCTGGAAAAAAATCTAACCTAGAGGTGGCACAACTACTGCTATTCACCATTTACTTTAACTCCAAACACGTTGGCAAGCAAGACCAAAATTGTATTCACATAGCTATTGTAGCAATCAGATATGTCAGTCTTGTTAAGGGTGTTCAGTATCCTGATGGCCTGAGGAAAGGAATTGTTTGAAGGTCTGGATGATCTGGCCCTGATGCTCCGTAGCCTTCTTCCAGAGGGCAGGGCTACAAAGAGGCGATGTGATGGTGAGAGGGGTCCTGCAGAATGTTGGTGGCCTTTTTGACACATCAGTCTCTTTAGATGTCGGCCAGGGCTGGGAATGGGCCACTAGCGATTTTCTCTGCAGCTCTCAATACTCTCTGCAAAGTTTTCTTGTCCTCAGGTGAACAGCTGCCAAACCAGATAGTGATGCAGCGAATCAGGATGGTTTCTCTTTGCCCCCTGTAGAATGATGTCATGATTTTTGAGGGTGGGATTTGGCATTTTTGGTCTCTGCATGTTGCTGGGCTTTTTGATGATGCTAGTGGTGTTGGTGGACCAGAGAAAGTCATCTGAAATGTGCAGCCCCAGAAACATGTTGTGTACTCTAATAGCATTACTATTGATTGTCAGCAGAAGGTTGTCACAGCTTCTTCTGGAGTCCAGGATCATGTCTTTAGTATTTTCCACGTTAAGAGTGAGGTTGTTGCTGCCACACCACTTGATTCATTTCTCTACTTCCTGTCTGTATGATGTCATTATCATTGGTGATGAGACTGACCAGTGTGGTGTCATCTGCAAATTTGAGGATGTGGTATGAGCTGACTTGTGTAATGTTCTGCAACCTTCCTTTTGCAATTATAGTATCTAGCTTTTACACATTTATTAAGTAATGTGTTAATTAGTTTTTTCCTGGTACAAAGAACTTGTGTTCTTTTGCAGAAACTGCCCAGTAGGTGCTTTAATTCTGGCCTAATACTCTGGCTGGACTTTAAAGGAAAAGTTTTTAGTATTGTTGCAGGTTTGTTTTTTGTCTAATGCAGTTGGATGAGATGATTCAATAGGTCTTTGTGTAGAGATATTAAAAGAAAGCAGAATGAGAAAATCCTAGTCTTCTTCTGCCCTGGTGCCAGAGCATATTGAAACACTTGTATAAAATCACATCAACCGTACTGTCAGTTTTTGTTTTTGCTTATTTTTCTTGCTGAGTGGTTTAATAAAAATTTGTAGTTTATTTATGAATAGTGGATGATGATTTGGTAGTGGAACACAGGCAAAATTAGAAGAAAAAGACTACATTTTCCTATAGAAAATAATGGCTAAACAGGTGAAAAAACGCAACCCCCTCTGGAGCCCTGGTAGTTTCTATCAGGTAGATCAGAAAAGTATCAGGTAGATTTCACATTAGAAACATCATTCAGAATTTAAACAGGTCACAGAAAGTTGGACTTTACAAGATTTATCTGGTATTTTGAGACCTTTTATGTTTTTTTAAACTATCACACAGCTTAGATTTTGATGATTATTGTAGATTTTTCCTCAGAATGTTCAATTTTAACTTTTGAATTGTCTTTTAAATGTTCAGTTACTTTGCAAACTGTTCTTAGTGCCACAACTCTTTTAGTACACATTCACCATAATGTCAATATTTTGTCTTCTTCCACTCACTGTGTCTATCACTGCTATAGGACTGCTGGTCAAATCTCTTCAGCGTGCAGAGTGCACACCCAAGCTTCCATAGACTCAAGTATATTTTAGCTCAAAATATTCTCCAAAACGGGCCGTTTAGCTGCCTTATTTCATATATAAAACATAAATGTCTGACCATCAGAGCCTTCTGTTGCTCACAGTTTAAAGATTCAAGAACACAACTTCTAGTTTTCACACCAAAAAAAAGTTACTTGGTCTGGTAAAAATGTTACTCTAAGACATTTGAATGAATTTGTGAATCTGGGAGGAGAAATCTACCGACAGGCGCCTCACACACACAGTATGCATGTGTGTGTGTGTAAATACTGTATATGTGTGTGCGTATAAGTTTACATGATGAACATCACCTTTTGCCAGAGTGAGTTTATGCTAAGATTTTAGAGACTGGGTTTGAACATTCTAAGTGGATGTAAAGGTGGTGTTTTGTTTGTCTTATTTTGATTTCAATTTTAAGATGTATTAATGTTTTTTTGCTACTTTTATTTTTCTTTCTTTGCAGCAGAGTTTGTGGTGGAGTTTGACTATGACGCCATGCATGATGACGAGCTGACCCTGCGACTGGGTGATGTTCTCAAGAACGTGTGCAACGCTGAGGAGGGCTGGATGGAGGGAGAGCTCAACGGCAGGAGGGGCGTCTTTCCTGACAACTTTGTGAAGGTGTGAGAACAGATCATTGCTTTGTTAATTTCACTGTAATGCTCTGTTTTGACTCTAAGGCTCAACGGGGAGCTAGTTGCTCTGTGTTCAGCTGACTGACTGTTTCCAACAACAGACAGACTTTAAAACCTCTCAGAACTGACTGTAGGCTGTGCTCCTCTTACTGCTTCTTCAGTTTGATGTCCTTTATTGATTTTTTTTCTACACTTCCATTTTAATATACTATCCTTTTTATGTTTTAACTTTTTACTTCTGCTTTCTGAGACCAGACCGTCCTTTCCCCAGCCAGCTCCTCCTGTGAGACCTCAGGGTTCCCAGGTCAGCATGGACAAATAATCCCTCCAGTGTGTCCTGTGTTGACCTGGGGGCCTCCTGCTGCCTGAAACGCCTCCACAGGGAGGCGTTCAGGAGGCATCCTGACCAGATGCTTAAACCACCTGAGCTGGTTCCTCTCCATGTGGAGGAGCAGTGGTTCTATTCAGAGTCCCTCCTGGATGTCTGATCTCCTTACCCTATCTCTAAGGCTGACCTCTGGCCACTCTATGGAGGAAACTCATCTGTTATTTGGGGGAACAGCATCTAGTAGGTTTTGATTGAAACCAGTTATCTGAGTTGGAGCAGCTGGAAGCTGAACAGGTAAAATAAAAACAAAGTATGACTTCATCCTGAACAGCATCATCATCAGTGAGTCAAACAGGAAGACTATACAGATAGAGTTTAACACTAGATTTATGGAATAAATGTAAAATATTTCTTCTATTTATTTTACTAAAGGATAACTTGACTGAGAATCGCTGGAACATCTTTGATCTGATTTAGAGGCAGATTTTTAATCAAACACTGAATGTTTTGTTGAACTGAAACGATTCAGGTTGATTTTTGGCAAATTTTGTCAACTTTGAAAACATTTTTTCTTTATTCTGTTTTTTGAAAGAATGATGAATCCACCATATATTTAGACAGCTTACAGTGAAAATGTGGTTAAATCATAAAAGCTGGAATCCTAGAGTCCTACTCAGCTGTCTTGAGTCTTTATATGAGGATTAAAGAAACTGAAGTTTAGGTGATTCCGACTCGACACTCTGAAATGATTTCTTCGTTTTGGTTCATCTGAGTGTATTTTTTGGTTTAAACTGAATCAGTGATGTCTTGTTTATTTCAGTATTGTACATTTAAAGCGTTCTCTGGTGAATTGTGTCCTATCTGTGCACGGTGACAACTGAAAACTGTGAATGAGTCACCATCCTTCTGCAGGCTCCTCTCCTCTCCTCCTCTCGCTCGCTCCCTCGTATTCCTCCAATCCTTTAATCCTCCGTAGTGAGATGGGTAATCTGCTAATCAGCCTGGCCCGGTGGCTGAGCTGGGATAGATAATCCTTTGATGAGTGTTTCGTTGAACTTTGCTCCTGACAACATGACAGTCGTCTGACACGCTTCCTCAGTGGACGAGTGACAGAAATCATGTCTGAGGGGGACACGGTAAGATCACTAATGAATACCAGTGAATCTGTTTGTGTTTAAAAGGAAATTTGGGTCAGCTTGAAGTGGCGTATCAGTTATTTATCTAAAAATAAGGACCAAACCCACCAGTGACATCACTCAAAGTAACCAGACTCTCTAGAAACCAGAAGAAATCCTCCAACCAGAGCAAGAGTCAGATCAGGAGAGACACTGCTGCTGAACGGTGACAAACGAGCAGCTAATTTTGAGGCATTTAAAACGACTCCTGTTCAGAGGATGCGTTAGAACCCTATATTACCCGTTTGTAAACCTCTACAATTTAGCATGGTACCATTTGCTCAGTGTGTTTCAACCAAACAACCTTTGAATAACTATGCTACTGTAGGTGCTGCTGAAACGGATGAACTAAACAAACGCTCTGCTGTGGGTGTGGTCCTGACTGTAGATAAATTACTGATAGAGTACCACTTTAAAGAATATCCCTTTAAGGAGCTGAGGAATTCAGCACTGGATTGTTGGCTAACTTGCTTTATGTTATAAGGTGTGTCTGGGTTTACAGCCTCCCTTTGAGCTGCTCCTTGGTTCTGTTTAAATGGAATCTGCTACAACAGAAACTCTGTTAACAAGCATCCCTAAACACATCAGTTTGACTTCTTTGTGTTGGTTTTCTTTTCTTTTGGCTGTTTTTTGTTTCACAACTGGACAGTCATATGAGAGATGGACTTAAAACAAATCAACTTTTCAGAGGAATCAAATAGATTTTGTTTAAACTAGGAGCTCAAAAAGATCATTAAAAAATACTGTTGGCAAAAATGAATAAATTTTTACATTTTGCTTTATAGAATGTCAACATTCTATGTATTTTTCTTTTTAAAGAGATCGTTATTAAATGAAAAGTAAAGCAATTTGAGGTCCACTAAAACATCATCTGGTGATCGAGACTGGTCGTTTAGCATAATAATCACTTTTACCGATGATCAACCAATCTGAAAACCAAGAATCAACTTGCCGTTTCCTTTTTAAAGATGTAAAAAATCATATATTTTTCTTGATCTGCGAACTCCCCATCATTAATGATGCAGTAACACACCTTCTATGTGGAGGTTTTATTACAAGAATCACAATTTTGAAGTTGATCTAAATTAAAGAAAATGTTTGTTTATATCTTTCTTCCTACCCACGTTGTCTTTCGCTCACTCACTCACTCACACCTTACTCATTTTCACACACACTCACTCTCATTCTCACAATCACTCACTCACACTCTCACGCAACTCTCACGTTCACTTACTCGCACTCTCCCACCCACTCACTCTACACACTCTCACAAACTCCCACTTTCAGTCGCTCACTCGCTCATGCTGACACTCATACTCACACCAACTCACATTCACTCACTCTTGCACTCCCACACTCTCTCTCTCACTCTTTCTCTCACTCTCTCTCACGTTCTCCCACTCTCACTTTCTCTTACTCTCACGTTCTCCCACTCTCTCTCACAGTTGGACTTCCTCTCTGGTGGAGTCAGCATTTGTGAACCAGGAAGTGATGGTAAATTCTAAAGGTCATCATAGAAAAATGTCACCTTTTTAAAATTTCTTTCAGAGTTCCAGTTGTTGGTGACAGCAGCAAACAGTGTGAGAAACAGAGGATGTGTTGAACTTTAAAGGTTAAAATGAGTCTCTGAAATTACTTTGTTACCAAATATTTTTAAAAAATCCTACAATTAAATTAAATAATGAACTTAAAAATAACCAGAAGCATTCTTAATGTTTCTAGTTGTTTACTGGCAGACAAAACGGAGAATTCAGTCATTTTGGAGAATATTATTTAGATTTTTTTCCCCCAATAAATACGATAAGCATTGTTCTACTATAATTCCAGCCTTTTGAAATGGTAGATTCTTTTTTCCTGCTGCTAGAGGACGATCTTTAGCTCTTTATAGCGCAGGAATCCATTGTTTGATCAATTAAAGTTATAAAAAGTGACAAAAATGGTTCTAAGTAAATAAATAAATAAATAAATAAAAGCAGGAGTTTTTTAAAGATAAAAAAAGAAGAAATAAATGTGTTTTTAAAGTCTCTAATAGACCCCAGTAACACTCAAACGTTGAAACACGTGTTCCTAGTTTTTCAGGGAGTGCCCAGTAAGGGTTAAAAGTTCAGGTCTTTTTATTAGTAACATCGGTTTTCTTGTAGCAGTGGAGTGGTTTTTAATTCTGAGCTGCTGAGTGTTTAGTGAAGGTCTGATGTGGACTTTGTCCTGTTGTCAGGGACTTTCCCAGACTGGGTGGACCTAGAAGCTGTTTAACTGCTGGCCTTGATCAGGATCCTTGTTATAAGAGGTCCAGAGCCTGAACAGAACTGTAGTGAGAACTGACAGGAGCTGCTACAGCTGGAGCGTCTCCTCTGAGGCCTTTTACTTCTCTTCATGAAGACGCCTTTTATTTGTCTTTTTCCATCTAACCCTGACTCCAGCTGTTACTAACTCACTGTAGGAGCCTCATTCTGAATGACCCCAGCTTCTTGAAGAGTCAACATTTACTTCTGGAGTTTCTTCCCCAAATTCTGTAAATTTGTGCAAAATGACAGAATCAAAGGTCTGGACACCCGTTCAGAATCAATGTGCAGGTGTGTCCAAACCTTTGGGACTACACATGCTATGCAAATGATCCTATGAAACATTTAAAGATAATCTAATGTCATGTATATTACTCAATGTGACCTTTTCTCTAAAATTAAAGCTGCGGTCTGGAGAATTTCAGCGAGAGAGAACTTTTTGAATCCAACGTACCAATGCCCCTCCCAAAACATCCCTTCTCCCTCCTCCTGCTCCCTCTAACCCCACCGCTACAGTTGTGCATGTGCATCACTCCGGTCTCTAATGCGTTTATCACTAAGTTTAGTCGCTGGACTTTTTTTTATTTTTCTTTCTGAAGTTGATGTATCCCTCAATAGCCGAGGAATGGCTAACTTTTTAGCAGAGGTTAGCTCCGACTTCTCCATGACTGTGCCATTCAGGTATGGGGACTAAACAGGAAGACACGGAGCATCCTGTGTGCAGCCTCTCCTTTAAAGATTTGCGCAATGCACGTGCACGTTGATTGACAGCTGACAATGTGGAAACTTGAATTCTATTGGCTTAAAAAATTAACCAGTCAGTGTGAATTTAAAGGGGTCTATGGGAGGAAGGAGGGTCTTCAGAAGAATACCAAATGTTGTGGAACCCTACCCATATATCATAGTTTAGAATGATCATTTGAAACATTTATAAAACTTTGGTACATAATTAAATCTTCCAGACTGCATCTTTAACAGTTTAAGAGCAACTATATTGAGTGAAAATGAGTGTGCTTAGTTTGTCTTGTCTGTTGATCCTGTAATGGACTGATGGCCAGTCCATGGCCGCTACATGACCCAGAACAGAATGGATAAATGATGGAACAACAACTATGAAATAAAAATAAAGTAATAAGGTGTTTTCATCTTTTTTTTTTTTAGGAAGTTAAAAAGGAAACAAAAAATGAACAAAATAAGACCACTGCGTCTACGAGGAAGAAGTCGGGAAACGTGGCGGACCTGGTCAACAGGATGAGCACCATCGTCCTGACTGGTGGCTTCCAGCCAATCCCACCAAAGAGTAAGTGATTGCTGTTCTTATCCTGTAGTACACATGTGGCATTTAGTTGACTTTAGGTATTGAGCACCTTTTTCATTTTACTGTTTGTTTCCATTATGCTATCAGAACGTTTTTATCCAGGTTAATTACGTAGAACCATCACATTTCTCTCAGCCTGGATTTATTGTGTTTCCACTAAAGCTTGTTACATACTCCAGAATAAGCAAAAGTAATCTGTTTTGACCCTTGTTCAAGTATATGTGATTTTTCTTTTTCTTCTTCTCATCTCTTTCTTCCTATTTCCCTCTCTAGTTACACTTTAAAACTAAAGTATATGAAGTAGGGATCAGCATCTGTCCAAGTTTGAGGGTAATTATTAGATTTTTCTTAGAATATTCACCCACTCCCCCTCTAACACCAGCAATTCACACTTTAAACAACACTTTGCTTCCCCTACACTCATACAGTGCTAATAAATATAAAACACAGTAAATGGTAGGGGTGGGAGATAAACTCGTTTTTCCGATGCATCAAGATGCAGACAGGAATGATTATCAATCGATTGAAAAATATAAAAATTTGATTCTATTATTAATGTTTGCGGCCTTGGAATTTCACCAACTTTCTCCCAAATCTGACCAATCATCTTGGCGTTTGTTGTGCGTCACCTTCTTTTTTGACCAATCACCGCCATTTGAAAAACTTTTGACCAATCCCCGTTGCCTCGAGCTGTGTTTACTTCCTGCTTTTGAGTTGAGCCGCTAAACGCATCGGCCAGATTCTATAATAGATTACAGCTAAAATACGAGCGAGTCAATTTCCCAAAGTAGCAATTACACAAGAGTGGTAGAAGCTGTTCTGAACCAAACATCATGTGATGGATTATACACGAAAATATTCGCTTGGCTGAACAGAGAGAAGCAGAGGGTCCGCGGCTGGGGGGGGGGGTGTCTGATACGAGTGCTGAAAGAGACGAGGTGAGTTCTGTTTAAAGTCCGTATTCGGTCAATGTGAGAAACTTTGTTTAAAAAGAACTGATCTGTGTCCTAAACTGTGCCGAGTCGGCGGTTTTGCTACTCTGTGAGATAATAGGACCGGGGCGTCAGCGTGAACCAACGTGAAATCCTTTGAACGTCATTTTTTTAAAACATGCGAACAACCACATGATGTGTGTATCCAGTGAGCAATCACGAGGAACCTCTTCCTGCTGAACCAGTGAACCTTTGAGGTGAACGTCTAAAAGTGAAAGTAAAACGAGTCGCTCACGCTGTAACACCTGAGTGATGCTGAGACAGTCAGCTCTGTTGTCATGGTGATTACAGCATGTTGTAGTCTTTATATTATGATGAAACGGCGCATACAGTGTGTGCATATAAACAAAATAAAACCTTAAACAAAAAATGTTTGAAAAAAACTTGCAACTTTGACCACAACTTTTGAAAAAAGTTTAGCAAATCAGTCATTTTAGGATGAAACCATCACAAAAACCACACACCTTCCTGGAGGGACTGTATTTAAACTTATATTTACACATTTAAACACTGCTATGTTTTAATAATTAAATTATTATTAAATGATTAAAGATAATGGAAGTAAAATCATGTCGGGTTATTACAAATGCTTCAATAGTACGTCATAGTCACATGGCAGGAAGGTGAGGGGGAAGAACAATACATCTTTCATCAATAATCGTTTTATAATCGCATCGCAGCTCTCTGAATCGTAATCGAATCGTGAGGACCCTGAAGATTCCCACCCCTAGTAAATGGTTTCTTACATGGTTAAAAGCAGCACTAAGCCTCCTTCACACCACTCTGATTTAACTGATCAGAATCACCTTAACCAGGGCTAATCTTAGCAACCAGTCTATGATTTAGAGCTAGTCCTGTTTCATGTTGTTGCTTTAAAATGGACAAATTTGTCTATATGAGGACTTTCAGTAAAGTTTAAATACCACATGTTCTGCAGCTGAAATGAAATAAAGCTGAGTGCAGAAACACCAGATTATTTAAGGTTTCTTTATTTTTCAACAGGTGTTGTATATTTATGAAATGCTGATGGAAAATAAAAGCACTTTAATTTTAGCATAGGAACTTCCTGTTTCAAGGTAAAGTGAGTGAAACATGATTTGCAGACAGAGATGAGGAGGCAGGAAGTATTTATTTCTGAACAGCTCATTTAATGAGATATTTTCACTTTATGGAAGCTACTTTTTTAACTTTTCACATCTGTAGCTCAATACCAATGTTTTAGTGTCTTCTATGGTCTCTGTGTTCCTCTGAATGTTGCTCCTGTTGGACAATAGAATTGTGTGCGAGCTCACATGCCTCATCATGTGTGTTCACCAGTGAGAGCAGCATACCTCTAATGTGTTCAGTCTTGCTCAGATGTATTGTTACTAAATCATCAGTCTCCTCTCAGTGCTGTTTCTCTTTCAGCCTGCTGAGCTGTTGAATGAACCTGTGAAGTGAAACTGCTGCAAAGCTTCAGTCTTCTGATAAATTAGAGAAGCGGTTACAGTTAGTTACTCCCACATGGTCAGCAGCAGCAGAATGTTCTAGGTAGAACCGGAGTGTGAAGTCTGCTTGACTTTAAAGTCTGTAACATAGAGGTTGGTGACAAATCTATCCATTTTCTGTAACCGCTTTATCCTCCACTGAGGGTTTAGCTGGTGCCTAACTCCAGCATCACAGGGTGAGAGGCGGGGGACACACTGGACAAGTCGCCAGTCCATCACACATAGAGACAAACAACCAGTCACAAATAAGATGGGACCGTGATGTTTAAAACCTGAGGACAGCGGCTTTATAAACTTTCTTTATACTTCTGTTCAGCACTGTCATGCTTGTTGGGCAAAAGGACGACGTACACCAAGGTAAAGGCAGGAATACTTTTAAAGGACAAACTGTTCAATTTAACAGCTGCTCATTTGGAGTTTTTGCGGTCAATGAAGGTCCTGGTGTACGTTGACCGGGTCCTTCAACGGATTCAGCCCCTGAATTTGGACACAGCCTGTGTTTCAGTAAGCTTTGTTGGTGTGATCAATCAAAACCACAAGAAAATACATAACCTAAAGAATCCATCCTCAATCAAACTGGAAGACATTCGTTTAAATCTCATGTACACACTTGAACTTAACCTACCTGATTGATCGGTCACATGAAGAAACATGGAGTTCAGTGCTGCTATAAAAGTAGAGAAGAGCTGCTATGGGAGCCTGGAGGTCCAAACAAGAAGACGGTGAGAACAAAAGTGTGTTATGTCTGAGGGGAGTCGATGCTTGGGAATGGAACTGTTGGTAAAATTTAGCTGGACGCCACAGAGCATGTCAGGGTCAGAGAAAAAATAATGGAGGTTGATGTTTTAGCATGTAATGCATGCCTTTCTGTTGCCATCATTGTTCAGGAGCTTTTTACGTCACAAGATGAGTGGTTTTAGCCTCCAGAGGGGGAGGAAGTTGAGACCAAAAAAGTACGTTCACAAAGCAGAATGTCATCAAGTAATTAATTTTAATAATTGGTTTTCAGTTATGTTGTTTGTGTGATCATTTGGAGCTAAAATTTTATACAAATGTGATCAGTTGCACAAATTCAACCACATCTTCTTAAAAAACTGTTGCAAATATAATTCAGCCTAACAATCTAAAACTTCTAACCACATTTTTAAAATTGAGTTGTTCTAGATTTATGTGTTAATAATTCACGTCCTTCTTTTTGTCTGTTAAATTCTCAGTACGCTTCTTTTCCTGTCACGCCGGGTGTGCCTGTTTTTAACCTCAGAACAATCTCGGAGCGTCTGTGGGCGGGGCTTCTTGCTGCCCACCCACATGCTGGATTTACTCCTGCGTTCTCACCTGTTCTACTTCTGCCCCGGTTCTCACACTGCTCATTCAGGAGGAAACGGACACACCTGTTTTGGTCATGAGCATTATACTAGCTGGGTGACCGTTTTCTTCTTCTTCTTCTAACAGAGCCGAAGAAGAAACAGTGCAGGGTTCTGTTTGAGTATCAACCGTTGAACGGAGATGAACTGGAGCTCAAACTTGGAGACATCATAGAGGTCATTGAAGAGGTAACTGAAAGTTTTGACTCAAGTCTTTAAACAGATTTCACTTTCGAGTGTCTGCTCAAAATCCCAGTAGACGATCATTTCCTGTATCTGACCTATTATTAAGCTGAACAAGATGATGTGATTTGTTTTACAGAAGCTTTTATTATTAGGAGTTTGCATTGATTTGAATCGTTGAGCTGCTTTGTACTTTGAACAAGTCTGAGCTTGTGGAAAAGTGAGCTGGCAGAGATTGTTCACCCTCAAACCACAAGATTTTCTAGTTCAGCTTTGTTTGCAGGTTGAAGAGGGCTGGTGGAGTGGCAGCTTGAACGGCAAATCGGGACTGTTTCCTTCCAACTTTGTTGAAGAACTGGAGGCTGCTGGAGAGGAGGCAGAGCACAACACCACCCCCCCAGTTAATGTGACTGGTAACCAATGCAGATACAACTCGCAGACTGTAGATCAGTGGTGGGAGGGGGGGAGGTGAATGTTTGTGATGGTGGTGGACAGAGAACGAGGAGGAGCTGGGTTGGAGACCTCTGCTTTAGGGGACCAAAGAATCTGAACTATTTTAGGTTGAACTATTTTAGCATCTCTGTAAAATAAACAAACAATTCCTTTTCACATTTTCTTCTACATGTGCCAAAATTGTTGGCTTGAAAAAATACCTACAGGTCACAACAAGAATAAAAAAACACACCAGTAGACTTGTGTAATAAGATTTGTATTTCTACTTACTCAATCGTAAAGTATGTGGTAATCCCCTGAACAGAATTAGGATGATTCTGATTTTAGATTAGAATTTTTTAAATTTTGATTTGAAACAGAAAAAAGTTCAGTCTATTTTATTTTTGTGGCAGAGACATCCATCCCAGCAAACTCTCTGCTAAAGGACACTACAGCTTGTGGTTTGGCAGGGATTGAACCCTGTCAGGTTTCAAATCTCAGACTTGCCAAAAAAGGACAACGACGACTTATCTCAATCAAAACACTCAGAGCGGAGAAAAAGCAGCTTGTCCCACCAAGCTCCAATCTTTTTCTGCCTCTCCCTGCTCCGAGCAGTTTTTTTTATTGAAACACACAGATTAGAAAAAGTCAAGATAAGACATTATTTGCACAAATGCTTCCTTTTCTCAGCCTTGACTGAGGAAAGGGAGGCAGCATGATTTAAAACGGCAGATAAACAAAAGATTCACAGTTCACCCAAAACCTTGAATAAGAGGAGGCTTGAGGTCAGTTTCTTTAGGTCAGTTTCGAACACGATAAACATTTTTACACCTAACAAACCCTGATCGCCTCAATGAAAGAGTCAGGATAAAAGATGACAACATTATATTTTAGTCAACCTTCATCATTTAAAGATGGGATTTGCCTGTCGGCTTTTTAAAAAAAAAAAAAACCCTAAAACCTATCTATTGCACTGGTAAAATCTCACCCTAAAATACTGGGAAAAAAGCTACTTTCTCAAAGTGGGACTGCAGGCTGCACAAAATCACAATAAAAAGTGCAAATGGCCCGTGGGCTACACTTTGGAGAGGCATGCAGGAACACATGAGGTAATAGCTTTGATTAGATGAGACTTCAGGAGGAATAATGAGTTTCTATCAGCTGTAAACCAACAAAACTAATTGTGACTTTAAACTTCTAATGATCTGCTATCAGAGTTAGTTATTTTATTACACTGTCATCATCATTTTATTAGGACTAAATTGTTGTCGGCATCATCTGATTCATCTTTCCCTCTTTCTTTTGCGCTTTCTCTCTGTCACTTTCTCACTTTGTTGCTTCTCCTTCCAGATGACAGTCCAACAGAGGTCGTCACCACTCCCACATCTTCTCCACCAGCTTCAGGGAACAATGCTGTTGGTCAGCCCACAATGGTCCCACGCATGGGCTTTGGAAACATTTTCAAGGATCAGCATCCAAACCTGAGAACCACCCTAAGAGAAGAGAAGGACCAAGTGAGTGTGAAGCCAGTGTGAAACATGTTTACGTAGATAACAAACCTGTTCTCAGAGCTGTGGATGTGTGTGTACATATGGACTGAACGCAAATATTAAACGGGTAACTGACTGCGCTACTCCTGTTCAGCTTGAGATTTCAGTTTAGTGATTTCTGCTCATAGTGACCACAGAGTGAACAGGTCCACGTTTATGTTGGATGTAAAAACACTTGTAGCTGTCCTCAGCAGCTGTTCAGGACAGGCTTCACCCGAGGAAGGTGTTAGATCACTCAACCAGTTCTCCTTCAGACACTGGATCACCCAGGGTTGACAGATCAATACGAACACTAAGTCAGATGGTCTGTGTTGTTGATTACAACAGGGGGGAAACAAATCAATAACATGTTTTGTTTTTTTTGCAAATGAGCTTTAACTTCTATTTTCTTCTCTTTTTTGACCCAGATGAGTCAAGAGTTAGTAGATTTCTGTGTCACTTTATTGGAACACTTTCAGACAAATGCTGTTTCAAATAACTAATTTAGTATTAAAGGCACACTATGTAACATTTTCATATTTTAAAATATTTTTCTTGGGCCAGACAGTATGTGCTAATATGACCGTTTACAGAGTTAATGAAAAGTCACTTAGCCCCATCTGCTGCTTGTGTCTGAGTCTCCGGTCCGGTGCCCTGAAGTCTCACAAAGTCACGTATCTTGCGAGGGTTAGGCTAACCCAATGTGGCTAGCTGTTATGCTAGCACCGGAGTGTTTTTAGCTCTTGATTCCTGCATATCTCAGAACTGAAGTGACCCTCAACAGTTGACTGGGTCCTGCTGTCAAACCAGTTCACACTCCCTCACAGCCAAAATGTAGCTGAGCACATCCAGCGAGTACGGTGAATCAGGAGAAGCTACTTGATGGGAGTGGGCATTCTGAACAGAGTGGTTCAACAGTTGAGGAAGTGAACCAGCAATTGAAAAGTTATGATGAAACTTTAGGCTCATGATGATAAACACAGTGGAGTCAGCAAACAGCTCTCAATCAGCCAAGAATACGACGTGTCAGAGTGTGATGCTAGGAGATGGGGAGCTCATAAACCCTTACTGGCTCCCAGGAATCATAACACCGGCTACCCTGCTCCTCAGGGATGGGTCGAAAGCAGAGGCCACAAATCATTCCCCCTTTCCTTTTCAAATATAAAACATTTTCTTTATAAAAATGAGATTTAGTTGTCAAAAACATATTTTGAAAAAGGCAGATCGTCTTATAATCAGGCGAATCTTCTATTCAGACCAATGATGGATTCCAGCTGTTTCCTGAGTTTCTAGATTCATTTGACACCTTCCTTTCTTTCCCCCGTCATTCCATTTAATTACACATAACCTGTATAGACATCAGTGGTTTGATTTCCTGGTATGTGTGGATTGACTGGGTTGTTACTGTATTCTACATCTGATCTAACAAGTCTTTAATCTGATACCAGGTTTTATTATTGGTATCTAAAATGCATCTAATGACTTTTTAGAAGAAGTTCCAGACAGTACATGAACAGTTGTAGATGTTTTTAAACCTGTAACAGGTTGTTCTGCTGATGCTGTGTGTAGATGGTGTAACCAGGAGACCCAGCGTCAGTTTAGAGTCTAATTCTGTTCTGAAACTCTCCCCTCTTCTCCTTGTCTCCTCTTCACAGCAGCCGTCACACTGTTTCACCACTAACTCTGCTTCCTCCGCTTTCCTTCACTCCTCACACACCTCCACATGTGGCATGCTCTCTCACCACATCTCCTCATGTGACCTTGATCAGCCTTTAGACAAGTTTTCTACCTGCTACAAATCAGTGACTCTACAGTACAGCTGGCTGAAAGCAAGACTCCTCTCAGTGTTGTAGTTAGCTTCAGGTCTCATTCTGTTCTGCTCCATGTGTTTATTCCTGAAGCGCTTACATCATCATTTCTCCAGCATCCCATGAGGCAACACGCTCACGTTATTCCACACATTTCCCAGCTCTGATGAACTGATTTTAGAGACGATTCCTCCGATCAGATCCACATTTCCATTCATGTCCGATAAATCCCTCCATCTGTATGGTTTGCTTCATTTTAGCAACCCCCATCATCATCATCAGCTGCAAAGCCCGCTCATCCCAACATGGCCGACTCACAGAGGGAGGAGGGAGACGGCAAACACAAAGGTAAACACATCTTTGTTTTAAAACGGGAACCATTATTTAGAAGTCCTTCTCAATAGAACTCAACAAATTCAACATTTTGTGAAACATTTCAGTTGAAGGCTGAAATAATGAAAATAATAAAATATGGCCTTAAGACACAAATTAAAACTAGAATAAAGTCTATGGTTAAAAACAAGTCCACAAGTGATTCTTTTGTCCAGTCATGTGATCAGGGTTCATTGAAGGCCACTCCCAGATGTTTGGTTCGGATCCATTCTTGGTGTTTTGAATTTTTGTCAATGTTAAAAGTAATTTGTCTTAAATTAATCAGAGTAGATATGAAGCTAATGTTTTAAATATGACACATTATAACTCTTTGGTTAGTCTGCACAGCTGAGTGTCATCATACCAATCTGATACCGACCTGATCAGAGCATTCATAGTGATTAATGAAGTGTAAACAATGCAACTGACCAGAATACTGGAAGCATCTTGTTAAATGTTGGAAATGAAGAGTCTTAACATGTAAACCCCATTAAAACCATAGAAGCTGGGTGTATCCTCCTCCTGTTGTGGTAGGAAGAGCGTGACAGCGTTCCTAAAACACTTCCCAACCTGAAGAACCAGTTGGTGTTTTGGCTCTTAAACTTTGTAAATTCTTTTTTTGTGCATGTGACTCTGACATCAGTTTTTTGGTTTCTCCAGCTAAAGAGTATTGTAAGGTCATGTTTCCTTATGAAGCCAAGAACTCTGATGAGCTGCACCTCAAAGAGGGAGAAATCGTCCACATTCTGAGCAAGGTAAGCCTTCTGACACGGCACAGTGGTCTAAAGCTCCAGGAACATGAAACACTTGCAAAAAATAGGAAGACATGATGTGTATTAAAAAGGGCTGCATTCCATTTAAAAGAAGTCCTGCTTCTTAGCATTACATTACATTCATGGCTAATTTCTGCCACACGCATCAATGTTTAGTGTGCACCACTTATATCCAGCTCTGAATGTAGCATTCCAACACATCTGCATGACTTTTTGTGCAAAGTTTGTTTTAAATAACATAAAACGAGTCTCTTAATTTGTCACTGATCTACAGCAGTGTCTCTCCTGATCTGACTAGCCATTAGTATTGCTTCAGTCAAAGAACTACTTCCTGTCTCTAGAGACTCTGTTTGCTTTGAGTGATGTCACTGGTGGGTGTGGGCCTTACTGGAGATGAATAACTGGTAGAACGACCCTTTAAGGTCCAACCACAGCAGGTCTGGACTTTGACTGGACCATCACCTGTTGTAGATCTGCTCTGGGATCATGGTTCTGTTTTATAACCCAGTTTGGTCCAATCAGCTGTCAGACAGATGGACTCACATTAGACTCTTTTGGTCTACAGAGGAGTTCATGGTCAGCCCTCCACCTCCATGCTGACAGGTGATCGTTCCTAACTTAGAATTAACGCCTAAAGCAGGTCATGTTGGTCAGAGTGAAACAAAGTGAATATGAACTGAAAAATGAACACAATGTCTTTTTTTTTTTTTAAAGCCTGCTGTATCCTCCGTAGCAACTCCCTGGGAAGTATTTTACACCTCTAGAATTTAAAACAGTCCCTGATGTGACTGATTCAGAGCAGATTGATTTAATTAGAAGCCAGCAGCAGCACACAGAGATCGAACCCTCTGCTCAGCTGGTTCTGACTCTTTTCATACAAAAAGTGACTCAGCTGTAGCCTTCAGTGTTGTTTGGTAATCTGCTTCCATCTAGTTGACTGCTGGAGAACTACAAGCTGATTTATCCTTTGTATACAGGCTGTGTATAGCTGCAGACTGTTGGAGCAGCATCTCACTGGTTGTTTTCTTTTGTCTCTAACAGGAAACAGGAGAGTCTGGCTGGTGGCGAGGAGAGGTTGGAGGTCATGAAGGCGTCTTTCCCAACAACTTCGTCACGATAGTACCTGACCCGGAGAAAGAAGTGAGATTTTGTCTTTTTTTTTTAATTTTTTATTTAAGAATAAATAAACCCAAACAGAGGACTTATTTTAAAGGTCCATTCATTCATTCAGCCTTCCACTGCAGACATCACCATGTTGGTTCATCAGTGAAGTTCAGTCACTATGTTACTGCTGGATCATGGGATGTCCTCAGCCAGTCTGGTTACCATGGTGATTATAGCATTCGTGGTGTGTGCTCAGCATGTCCAGATTCAGGATGTGCTGTTTTCCTTATGAACAACCTTTCAGTTTGGTCCAGTCAGTCCTAAAAACCTAGAAGATTCTTCATCCAGTGCCTCCAGGAAGTTGTGATCGCAACTATTAGCACAAATTCAACCATTTGTCACAAATTTTTTGCTGTTTTGCAATTTTCACCAATCACCACAAATTTGACCAATCGCCTTAGCGTTTGCTGTATTTTGCCTTCTTCTCTGATCAGATAAGTTTTGACCAGACCCTGTAGCCTCTAGCTGTGTTTACTTCTGGTCTTTGAACCGAACCGCTAAATGGTCAGTTTTAATCAGATATTACGTCTAAAATACGAGCAATTTAACTTCAGAAGTATTACAAAATAATAATAATGATGCATCAGTTTTATATAGCGCTTTTCTAGGTCACTCAAAGACACTTTACAGAGTTGCATTATTCATTCACACAGTCATTCTCACCGGTGGTGGTAAACTACGACAGACGTCTGTAGCCACAGCTGCCCTGGGGCAGACTGACAGAAGCGAGGCTGCCATTCTGCGCCATCGGCCCTTCTGACCACCACCAACATTCACACACAGTCACACTCACATTCACACAGGCAAGTTGGGTGAAGTGTCTTGCCCAAGGACACAATGACAATCTAACCCAGCCAGAGCTGGGGATCGAACCGGTGACCCTCCGGTTACCAGACCGGCCACTCTCCCAACTGAGCTAATGCCGCCCCTAATGTGGTAGAAAGCTGTTCTGCACCAAACCCAATGTAGTGGGGGATTATACATGAAGATCGTCACTTCACAAGAACTTTTCGACCGCAATACATGCAGGAGATTGGCTGGAAAAACTAGAGAAGCACAGACAGAGGGGCGTCCATATCTATTACCAGTGCTGAAAAAGACAAGGTGAGTTTGATGTCTGTATTTGGACAATGTAAGAAGGTAGATTTAAAAAGTCAGAGAGACGAACTGATCTGTGTCCTGAACTGTGTGCTGTGTCAGCGGTTTTGATATTATGTGAGAACATTTGAAATAAAAAGGACCGTCTGCGTTAACTAACGTGAATTCCTTTGAACGTTGGTCAGTTTTTAAACACGTTATTAACCACGTGACGTTTGTATCCAGTGCGCACGATGAACCTCGTCTCTTTTGTAAACTCTTTCTGCTGGACCCGTGAACCTTTGGGGTGAACTTCTGAAAGTGAAAGTAAAGCGAGTCGCTTACGCTGTAACATCTGAGTGACGCTGAACCAGGCTGTCAGCGCTGTTGTCATGGAGATTATGGCATCTTGTAGTCTTCATTTTATGGTAAAGCAGCACATACAGTGTGTGTGAGTAAAGAGGTTGACTGTGTGTGTGTATAAACAAAATAAAACCTTAAACAAAACCAAAAAAAGCTTGAAAAAAATCATTTTAGGACATCAACCATCATAAAAACCACCGCAACTTCCTGGAGGGACTGATCAATGACGGCTACAACTGGGAGGGGAGTTCACAGAAGACTCTTCTGACTTGTTTTTAATTAATACATCATATTTAAATCTAAATGAAGTAGTTTTTATTCAAACAACCATAAAAGACTAATAGTAAAGCAGCTAATTATATTTATCTAATAACACAAATATATTCTGCTAGTATGTTAATTTGTGCTTAATTTTCTATTAACATAAATGTGTTTTCAGTCTAGTTCTTTGTTGTCCTAGTAAGGTCAAGCACAGGCAGCTGGACTCTTGTCATATTAGTCATAGTTATTACATTAAATCTGAACTAAAACTCTAGTTCTTTTGTATTCTAATTGTCCCTTTTTTGATTCCCTGATGATGATGATGATGAAGTCTCTCCTCTGTTGTTTGACTTTTATTTTTCCTGGAGGTTTTTCTGCTTCCATCAGCTCCAAAACTAGTTACCCGTCTCAGTCTGACTAAAGCTTTGACTCAACTAGCATCACTTCATGTTTCAGTTCATCATGAGGCGACAAAACTAATTGAAAGGTTTTTCTCCCGTTTGGATTGAGTTGTTCTAAACGTTGTTGTTGGTAGATTTACCTGCAGTGTACCTCTCCTCCTCGGCGCACTTTACTAGGAAAAAGCAGATGTGTTTGATCACATCTACATATTAACACATCTCTGTGTTTTATAGCCAAGTTTTAACATCACATTTTTAATATCCATGATTCCATCCATGTTTTTTACATCACAAAAAGCTGACACATTAAACCTTACATCATCACATTCATGTTGGCAAAATCAGCCTAAGCTTTGGTCATTTTAAATATAACCAGACCCTCCTGATGTTAAATGATGAAAACTTTTCCACATGATGAATGATGCTCTCTGATGTTTTTAGTTCAGAGAATAATCAGTGCATCAGACTGGTGTGTTGTTCCATCCAGACCCAGTGCAACCAGAACAGTGGTGTCTCCGTCTATCTTGAAGAAGCTCCTGAAGACCTGTCTCTTCAGAGAGCATCTCCTACCCTAGTGCCTACCCTGTACTTCCCTTCCCCTACTCTACTGCACTACCACTCTGTGCACTTCCTTCTATGCTTGTACTCCATTTTCTATACGGTCAACTCTGGCAGAGCCTGACTCTTCTCTCTAAGTAGTTTATTGTTAGCCTCAATGTAACTGCATCTGCTAAATACACAAACATAAGAGCTCTGACCCTTCTCTGGACCCTGCTGTTGTTTTATAAGATGAGTGATAGAAATCTGTGTGTTTGTGTTTCAGACTCCACCATCAAGAGGTTCAATAAAATCCTCTCAAAAACACGACCTGGACCAGGTAAGAGGAGAGTCTGGGTAGCGTTAGGGCTAGGGGGGCAGTAGCTCAGTTTGTCTTGTAACTGGAAGGTTGTCGATTCAATCCCCGCTCAGGCTGGGTCATTTTGTCGTCGTGTCCTCGACCAAGACACTTCACACTACCTGTTGGTGGTCAGAGGGTCTGGTCGCCTTGCTTCTGTAGCTACAGTATAGCTCACTTCCATCAGCGTGTGGATGACTGTAATGTAAAGAGCTTTGTAGTCCATGACTTAAAACAGTGCTATACAGACGTGTGGGGTTTTTAGATTAGAATCCAGATCAACATCAACTTGTTTTGCTCTTTAATCACTCAGCTGAAAGTTTTTATTAAACTTTTGAAGGCACTGACCTCTCCAGACGGTGTGAGAAGTCACACCTCCGTCTGTGTTAAATGAATCGATGCAGCAGACAAACAGAAGGGCGTTCAGTGCCGCATAACCTCCCTTTAATCCCCACAGTTCCTCCTGCACCTCCATATTTGTCTCCGATTTAAAAGTGTCCACTCTCTATAGTTAAAACAGTAAAAACAAAAACACTAAAGCATTCTGAGACTAATTCAGGTGATTAATCACTGGATGACCCAGAGGCTCCTGGAGATGTGGTCATGCTGAGATGATAGGAAGCGTTTTCACAGGTGTGAGAACTCACCTCAGAAGCAGCATGACTTTTTTATCCTATCATAAAAACAGATCTGTGTGATTCTGAGGTGAAACCTTCTGGGGTTCTGCAGCATGACTGGACTCTAAATGGCTTTTATTTCTCTGCCAGCAGCCGTCAGTCAGAGTGTCTGCAGACAGACTCCATCAGCAGCCCAAGTCTTTACATGCTGGTTTCATAAACAGCTGTAACGCATCAGCTGGGGGTCTAATATTTATTAGGATGATTTATTTCTACATGGGGACTTCATCTAGGCCGTCAGAGCAGGGCGGCTGCACATTTACCTCTAGATAAAAACATTTAAACATTAAGAAACTTAAAGAAAAATGTGTTGTCAGAAGGGTTAATACTAGTAGAATCTCAAGAAGTAGCCGTTTGTGACGCTGTTTTTTGAAGCTTAAAGCTGTACTCGTTGATTTGGTAAACAATGTAGCTTTTAAAGTTTTTTTCATGCCTCTTAACAACGTTCTAACATAGTATAGCTATAAATATATTGTGGAGATTAAAAACCCCCGAAAGAAATCACTAAAGTCAAGTGGTTGTCCCGCAGTTCTCAAAAAACCTCAGCCAATCCTATCGTTCGCGCTGAACGGTTTTACCAGGTCTGTCCACCGTCCTCCTCCACCATCGGTTCTAACTCACTACCAGGTGTGGATTAGACAGGTCGGGTCCTCTCGTCACCTGAGTGTCCAAGACATAGGGCCGTAGATCTGATGATATGATTACAAAATCCATCATTGACCCAAAGTAGCCTGGTACCAGGAACACTTATGGACCACCCTATGCTCAAACGTGGTGTTTGTCCTAGACAGTCTATGTCTGGTGCAGAAATACAACAAGAAGACACCACTCTGGTTCTGGTCAGGGAGGCTGTACCCCCCTCCAGGTTACTCCATCACATCGGTAACACCCTTCAACACATGGTTTGGTCCTGGGATTGAACACTGATCTACCACTGATCTACCAATCAGCAGACAACCTCTCTTCCCGTGAGCCTCGGTCACCCAGTCTTAACTGCTCTTAGTCTAAAAAGAATGGTTCAGATAAACAACTAAAACCAAGATTAATACCTTTGTCTTATTGGTTAAATAAAGATAAAACATAAATAACATTTAAGCTCATGATGAGTGTTTGTACTTTCCTTGTTTAGGCTGAGATCAGTAGTTCTGTTTCTTAAAGCCAGTTTGACTTGAAGCTGCCTTTTACTTTGTCTGACCTGTTTTCTTTCTCTTCTTTCTCTTAATGTTAGAAACCAAACAAACCACCTCCACCATCAAAAACCCCAGGTAAGGAGCTGTTTACACTCTACATTTCATCACGGTGTCTCGTATTAGCTGAGTGTGAGTGAAGGGTTCCCTTTAGTGTGGTTACACTGATACAAATCAGGAACTATGTTAATGAGAGTGTGAAGAGTTGTTTAAGGATGGAAGGAATACAAGTTAGAATCCAAGAAACAGCATTGATACAATTAATAAAGACCCCATCCATAACCTGTGTTTATGTTTGAGTTACTAACTTTCTGCATGGTTTGCATCCAAAACTTTACAATTCTTACAGCCTTTTAAGGACTGACTGAAAACATTCATGTGAACACGGTCGTGTACAGGAACTGTCTCGTGTACTCAAAAACATCTGTAGACGTGGTCAGGACCATTTAAAAAGTTGCATGAAAGTTCAGCTCTTTGAATGTAATAAAGACTCTCAGCTTTGTTCTGTCTATTGAGGATGGTTCACTGTGGATCACTGGGTGTTTGAGTCGTCCCTCATCCAGGTGACGTGTCCCAGTTTGTCCTGGATTGGTTTTAAACCCTGTAACATCAGCTTCAAATACCAATCAGTTATTTAAGATTAAATAACTGTCAGTCCAATATACTGTATAGATTATTTTCCTCTTTTTGTAACGACACACTCTTACAGACTACAGACCATCAGTTTGTTAAAGTCAATAAACTCAGGGGATTGTAGTTTCTGTAGAGGATCACAGTGTAGGGAGACAGTTTATCTACATAGGCCATGGTTTGTCTCATTATTCCTTTAAACAGATGTCTGAAAATCACCGGTCTAGTTTCATAAAGTTCAGTTTTAAACAACCGTCGTTGTTTGTGAACTTTGTGTATTGATCTCTGTGGCATCGCAGCAAGAGCACCACCACCACATAGTTTGCAAAATGCACATTTGCACTGATGCTTCCTGTCTGCAGAGGAAGCAGCATAAGATTTTTTACATCCTTCTCCCCCTGCACTTTGTTAGTTTGCAAATGTAATTTTATCTCCAAATGTGGTGTCTGCTTCCTGTTGGTGTGAAAGTTCTTAGTACACCGATTCATCTGACACAAACTGCGATGAGTGCTCGCTGCTGAACACGAACTGTGCTGAAATGTCTGCTTTCTGGGTATCTGGGTGTGTGTGTGGGCGTGTGTGTGTCTCAGTAAGACAGGGTTTGAAATGTAGGACAGTGCTGGTTTCCTGTCATTGCTGAGTTTTGACTGAGTTGATCAGGTGTGACACTCTGGATCATGTTTCGTTTTTCAGTTTCCAAGCCGGACGTCCCGAGTGCCGACAAGAAGCCTCGTTCAATCAAAGTCCAGGACAAAGGTACGGCCTCATCTCCATCCACCCTGTCTCTTCTCATCCCTTCTTCTCTTCACATCAAAACTTTTATTTATGTCCCAAAAAGACCCGTGGTACTTAACACATCCACAAATTCATCATATTTTTGTTAGATTTTGAAAATCTCTGTTGGCATTTTCATCTTTAGGAAATAGATGACTGTAGTAACTGCGTGTTTCTGTAAAAATGTTTAAAAAACATATTTTTAAAAGTTATTAGTGACAAGCTGGTCAGCTGGTTTTTTTCCTAATTATTTTTACCTTCTTTTCCTCTATTTTCTATGACAGATTTTATGTGGGTCACATGTCAATTTTTTTTTTCTTTCTAAAATAGTCTAAATGTTGATAATCAAGTTACAATGTTGAGCATAAAGTCAAAATTAAAAAGTTATCCAACAGGAAGAAAACAATTCACAGAAATTCTAAATCAACTACAAAACAAGTATCCTGTGGGGTTCCCCAAGGTTCCGTGTTAGGGCCCAGATTATTCACACTTTACATACTGTAAATGACTTCAGTAATGTAACCAATACTCTGAACTACATTCTCTTTGCAGATGATACCAATATGTATATGACTGGTAAAGATCTGGAATAGAACTAGAAATATTAAAGACTTGACTCAACAACGTATCATTAAATGTCAGTTAAACTAAATTCATTCTATTTGTAAACCAATAACCGAAGAATGTTTTAAAACTCATCATAAATGGTGTAGAAAGAGTAAGTGAAACTAAACGTTTGGGTGTTACAGTAGTAGACCAAAGGTTGAGCTGGAACCCACATCCAGAAGATGGTCAAACTAAAATGTCCAACACTACTGTATTAAATCAATCTATATATTTTGAATGGGAAATCCTTAGTTCTCTTCTAACATTAATACATTCACACATGATGAACAGTTTGGGGAAACACTTTCTAAGCACACACAAAACCAATATTAAAGGAAAGCGCAGTAAGAAAAATACCACACACACCCTGTTTATGATATTAAATATACTCAAATATACAGATCTGGTTAAAATAAACAGCACAAATACCTTTTAAAGTAGATAATATTTTTCCAGAGTTAATAGAGAGGCTGTTCAGGTCAAAGAGACACAGTATCCACTAAGTTAGAACGCATGTATGGAGTCAGAGTTCTTCAATAGAAGCAGTAAAACAATAAGGACATGTAAAACAATGATGTCAGAATAGAAAAATGATTGTATGTGATCCACATCATTCCTTAAATGTAGATGGATGTTTTAGTGCACATGTATGGATTCATATTCACGGGTTATTATGTCTGTTTATGTTAATAATATTCGTTGACCTATTTGTTATTTGGCTGGTAGTTTTTTTATTTATTTTTTGAATATATAAAAAGGGTAGGCATACGAAAGCTCAATGTCTTCTGCCTACACAGTTTTTGTTTTAGTGACTTTTGTTTTATTGTGTTTTATAAATAAAACAAAATGTTGAGAAAACTTTTAAAACATTGATGAAAGACTAAACCTAAAGAAAAAGCCAAAAACAATTTCTAGAATAGTTGAACTGTCGTGAATACAGTTGGAAATGTTGAGTAAAATGTCAAATTATCATAAAAAAAGTCAAATCTTTGAGGTGAAAAGTAAAGGAAGTTAGGAAGTTCCACAGCAGCAGCTGAAGGCCTGAGTCCTGTTCATCAGTTCGTCGTCCGTAACGTGAGCGTGTTGAGGTAAAACTCTTGATGGCACATGAAGCAGTTGTTTCTAATCCTATGAGAGGATTGATGTTTCTGTTGAGATGAAGCTGCAGCCGTTCAGCTTCATGGCCTCTGATTCCTCCTGCTGCTGTTCTCACCTCAGTAATTGCTGTAACTGCTATGAGTTGTTTCTAGGTAACACGGTGCCTCCTGGCTCTTCCGCGTTCTACTTTTTTGTGTGTGTGTGTGTGTGTTTGTGCTTTTCACACATCTTTCCTTCCAACATATCTGAGAGAATTAGGAAACTTTCCCCTGAATTCCTCAGAAATCATTAAGCAGGTTAATTAGGATGGCTGCATCATTCAGCAGCAGGAGGAAAAGCACTTCCTGGTCGTGTTGTTGTTGATTTTAGATGTCAGTGAGGGTCATTTCTACACACAGCCCTTTAATTTAAACATCTTAGTCCAGTTGTATTTTCTACCACCCCCCTTCAGGAGGTGAAGTGCAATCAGTTCGTTTGATGAGCTGCACCTTCTGTCCTCTGAGTCGTCCTTCAGGAACTGTGAAGCACTGATTTAAAGATGGAAACATCATCCGATTCCACTTAACACAAGTATTCTGTCAACAGCACCTAGAAACATGGCTGAAAGGAAATAGCACATTTGGTTTAGATGAAAGGAAAAAGAGGAAAAGATTATGATCATATGGATTTAATCATCCTGGTTTAGGTGTCAACTCCCACAGTATTCTATCGTCTGGTTCTGTTCTGATTACACAAGTGACTGGGACTGCGTGTATAGATATGTTTACCTAAAATTAAAGGACAATATGTGATGTTTAGTACATTTAGTATCAGTTTTCTCTCCCACCTGACCACTGTCTTTTCTTTTTCTAGTTTCAGTTGATAAGACCACTCCAGAAGGCAAACCGTCGAAGCCCCTACCACCATCAGTCCCCCGCAAGAAGCCCGTCCCCCTCCCGCCCAAAAAGCCTGAGAAGCCTCCACCATCTTCAGCTAGTTTCAAGTACGTGTGTGGTTCCTTTGACTCTCAGGGTCCTGAATGGAGGACTAACACCTTCAAAAGTCCAGAATAATGTAGAAAAATACATAGAAATACTACTACAAACTGCTGATTATTATTGTATATTTGGTTGTTGTTGTTGTGTTGTTTATATTAACAACAATAATAATAATAAACTCTCTCCTTCTTGATTATTAACTGATCCTGCTTTAAAACTCATCCCCAGGAGTGAAATTATAAGTAATAGTAATAATAAAACAACTTAAAAAAATGCACATTATTTTTATTTAACAAAAAATAAAATACAATCCAGAAAGAAGGAGTTAAGCAAAATAAACAAAGAAAATGCAAAGAAAAAAACTTGAATTTTAAATTAAAAATATCCTAATAACATTGAGACATTTTTTCCAGTATGAAATCTTTTCCTTTCTTGTCTTCTTTTAACTGCAGGCAGAATGGAGAGTTACCTTCCATGAGACCCAAGGCTGACCCGGAGCCAGTAGTACCAGTAGTACCCATCACACCCAAATTGCAGCCAGTAGTACCAGTAGTACCAGTAGTACCCATCACACCCAAATTACAGCCAGTAGAGTCAGTGGAAAAGCCTTCAGACTCAGGTACAGTCCTCATTCATTTTACTGAAACGTCTTTATTTTTCTTGTGGTTTTAATATAACAGGAATTTTGTTTTGTCTTGTTTCTGTTCAGTGTTAAACTCACAACCATTATATAAACGTTAATTCACCACAGCCTGTTCTTATATTACTTTAGAGACTCACTAAATCTGAGACACTTGCTTTATAAAGTTTGTTTTAATATTATTTACTTCATTTTTAATTATCAAAATGAATTTGTAAATAATTAATTTTTATATTTCTGTTGCTCAAAGTTCATTATAATAAGTAACTATATAATATTAATGAAGAGAACAAAGTATTAGTTTTTGAAGCGTATATGTCTGTAGATATGATACATTAAGGTCTCATATGTTTGCCTTTTAAAAGGAATAATGTTTTGGGTGGGTCTTAACATTTTACATTTTAGAAATATTTTCATTTGTTTGTGTTTTTTGTTCAAATTGTCGCATTAAATGTTCTAAAGTTTTAACAGCCTGCTAGAAGACAGAATTCAATTATTCTTGAAATTCAGTTGAGGGCCACACATATTCACTCTGAGGGCCGTAAGTGGCCCCAGGGCCACACTTTGGTTATGCCTGCCTTAAATGATTCAAGCTGTGAGGATCTGTAACGTACGAGACACAGATGTAGAAAAGAGGACAACCTCTGTGGGAGGAGGAGCAAACACTACTGAACTGGAGACCGATATCTAGAGTCCAGGAGGGTTTGGGGACACAGAGGACGCAGTGGGACGGTTACATCAACACCAACCTGAAGATGCATCACCACCTAACAGAGCAGCCTGTGAAGGTGCTAAAAGTCTAAGCAACTTCCCAGAAATCAGTGTCACACTTTTCCAAAGAGCATGAAAAATGAATCTGCTCTTCAGTTACAGCAAGAGCTTTCCATCTGCAGCAGTTTACCTCAGAGAGGTGTAAAGTGCTGCTAACAACAGCAGCTGAAGGCTTTCAGGGTAAAACTCTAATTCTGTTCTCATCAGTCTCCAGGTCTGGAGGTGGTGAGAAGATAAGAAACCTGGTTTATTCTTCTTATTCTCCTCCCAAATGATTAGGGGGCTTTAACACACCTCAGATTGCCTGAAATGATCCATACTCATTCAAATAAACAAAACATAAATACTTTGAGGGTTTCAGAAATGGGCTCAACATTGCCAACTTTTTCTGGCAACCCCTCAGAAATGTGACAAAACCTTAGTCCAAATAAAACATAGAAAGAAGGCTCCTGGTGGGACAGCCCAACAGGACGT
This sequence comes from Callopanchax toddi, assembly GCA_006937965.1. NCBI lineage: Eukaryota > Metazoa > Chordata > Actinopteri > Cyprinodontiformes > Nothobranchiidae > Callopanchax > Callopanchax toddi. The sequence goes on from SSNR01000281.1 coordinate 52,673, forward strand.
CAGCCATTTTGGATCAAATTTGGATTATTTTTGATATTTTACACACATTTAAACAAAATCCTCCCAGAGATTTTTAAATATTGGCTTTGATCTCAGTCATGTTATTGAACAATCCTAGAGGTGATCTGAACCAGACTCCTCCTGTTTGATTAAACCTCATCTGTATGTTAACAAACAGGAAGTTGGTATAAGCCTCCAAAATATCATCAGATCTTACCCAGACCGCCTAAAATGAGCCTTGACTAGAATATATTTTCATTTTACTGCAGAAAGAACTTCTTCTTTTTTTTTTTATTGTGAAAATCCATCTTTCCAGACTTTTAATTTGTTGTCAGTGTTTTAACGGGAAACCTGTGGTTGTAGCTCTGTTGGATTGTTGACTTTAAATTTTACCACCATAAAAAAGGTAGAATTTAGTCAGTCAGATGTAACTATTTGAGCAAAAATCTGGAGAGTTTCTTCTTTACAGTTTGACAACCAACAATTAAGCTAGCATGATGATCTTGTGAAATTAAACCAAAACAAACAATTACTGGATTGTTATTTTCCTTTCAGCACCAGTAAGTCTGGGTGAGTTCAGATGATGGCTTTCTTTTCTGTGAAGACATTTGTCCCGCTGACTATTTCATGGTTCAATATGTGATAAATTGTTAATTCTCTGCTGCTGGTTTCACTAACAGGCAGGAAATAAACAGAATGAGATTAAATCAGAAGCCTCACTTCACCCCTGAACGATCTTTGAGTCACGACTGAAACGAATTCCCTCGGGTTCTTTGTTTTTCCTCTGACTGTTCCTGTCTGTTCCCAGCAGATCTGGAGGTCTTTGATGAGTTGTCTGTAGCGTCGGATAAGCTCCCTCACCCGACCGCCACCAGGCCAAAGTTCCATGGCAGGAGGCTCCCGGCTCACTTTGGTGGAGCACAGTCGGTAAGGATGTTGGAAATATTTAAGGAACAGTTTAGTTTTAAAGCTTCTGTAAAAAATGTAAAGTTATAAAATGAATGTATTTTCTGCTTCAAATGAGAACATAAATGTGAAGTCAACACTTGATGAAGCCACGATTCAGACACAGAGAGATCATGACTTTAGATCAAACAAACATCTGTGATCTCACACAGACATGATCAACAGATTTCAGATTTGATAAAGTCAGAGCTGTCAGAACATTTAAAAATAAAATTAAATGATTCTAATACCATGACTTCAAATTCCATCATATCAAACTGGGACTGGGTGACGTCTTCAGTCCAATGTCATGGAATTTGGGGGCTTTTTCATTTATATAAGATGGGTATCTTTAAATGATAAAATCCACCTTTAGCTGCTGAATTATAGTCTTATAGTCTAATGCTGGGTGACTCAGACACCAGCTCTCTAACATGTATCTGTTAAAGGTCCCATATTCTGCACTTTCTATCCACTCTGAATCAATTCAGCTAAAGCTAGAAGAGCAGCTCATGTGATGGATAAAGTCCTTCTGACACCATGATGGCGCTCTGATACCATTATATGACAACGGACCACAGCGGCAAATTCCTAAAACCCAACGCAAAAAAATAGTATGAGACCGAACCAAAGATCGGACTTATCAGAACTCTGCTCAGCGATCAGTTTTTGAACAGCAGCCTATTAAATGCATCTTCTTCTGAGCCATGCAGCATCTGTCTCGTCTCAGCAGCAAGGAGCAGATAATTCTAGCAAAAACTCATTTGAAGGTCTTCATTATGAAATCTAAACCACTCCCAGATGAGAGTTCCAGCTGTTTTTCTTCAGAAACAAATCATTCATCTGTTAATCTGCTGTCTCTGGATGCTCACCAGCTTCTGCTGAGCTTTTATCTTCCTCTGCTGCCAGGAGGTGGGAGAAGCTAAACTCCTAATAATCAGGTGTAAACAGCTGGACTTTACACTTGATGCTTGTAGTATAGTCATTCGATGTATTTAGTATTGGTATCTTCAAGATGCTGTTGATCCCTATTTCAACCATAGCAGATAATCTATAAGAACATGTCTGAAAAAGAAAAGAATCAAAGTGTTTTCAGGTCACATCCATATTGAAACGCTGTAGTCAGATCTTTAAATGACAGTGTGAACAAATTCCCTCAAACCTCAAAGAACTGAAGCTGCTGTAATCAGATCAGTTACTGAATATTATCACCATCTATCAAGTCGTGTTCTGTATCCATTAAATCAGGAATCTGAGTGACTGTCAGTAAATGAATAAATGTGTTCCTTTGCAGCCTACCAAAGACGTGAGCCTGGAGAAATGCTTTAAGGCTGATAAAGAGGATGGAGGCAAACCAAAGCCAATAGGAAGCAGAAAGGTACATTTAAGCTCTTCTTTGTTTAAAGATGAGTAACAAACAGCTGTCTAGTGTGATGTTAGCTGCTGTAGCACAGATGGGCCTGATGAGGATCACAGGAAGTCTACCCTCCCACACTGTAGATTCAGAACAGTCCCTCAGAGCCTCCTCAGTGTCTTCAGACAGTGTCCTGACTGTTTGGGTCACAGCTGGTTCTCTGAGCACCAGGGCTTCAGACACAGACTGGAGATGGACCAGGTTCTGATCTGAGCTCCTCAGAGGAGGAAGAGCTGATGAGCCTCTTTGGTGTTGGCATAAAATAAGTCCAGTATTTTATTGTCTGGGGTTGCAGGTGACATACTGGTTGAATGTAGGTGGAGTGGAGGATAGATGGATGAATAAAATGAATATTCCATTCTGTCAGTGGGTCTGATCCAGAAGTCCTCCCAGAACAACGCAGTTCAGTTTATCAGCAGCACAATAAACCAGAAGGGCTCTACTTCCTAAACAATATCACACAGCTCAGTTAATTGGCTCCCTGCAGACAACAAACATGTAGAGGAAACACACACACACACACACACACACACACACACCAACAGAGCGGTGAGAGTGAGGCTTGGACTCCTAACCCAAAGGTTAGACTACAGAGCATCATGTGAGTCCTGCCCCTCACACACAGCTTCTCTTTTTTAAATAAGATTGTGACCCATTGTCTGTAGATGGGAGGAACTGCTCAACTGGTTGATGTTTTAAAAAATTTAAACCAGCTACAACTAAAAAAAATCCCTGAAGAAACTTTGAAGGATCAAACGAAATCCAAACTTTTACCCCCGACAGACGGCAAACTCGACAACATAAGAATTTATCTATTTATCTAGAAGAGTTGATAAGAATATCAACGTCTAACAAACAGCTGCTGTGTGAAAACTAGAAGTCGTGATGAAATCAATCAGAAGGACACCAATTATGAATTGTGACAGAAAGAGAAGAACAAATGGTAATAGTTAACAGGAGCATCAAAAACACTGATAACTTTATTTAAAAAGACACAGCTGCTGATTCTCCACATGAGGAGAGGAGAGTCCGGTCTCTTATATTTTCCTGTGTTCTTTTCCCAGCCTTCCATCAACAACGCATCACACTCGCCGCCGCTCCACAGGCCCACTGAGCCCAAGCCGAGCCACGCGGTAGCCCCGAGCTTAGATGTTGACGCCCCACTGAGCAGCAGAGCCCGACTGGAGCCCGAGGAGCCGAGTGCCCAGCTGGACGAGCTCAGGAACCAGATCAAGGAGCTTTTGCTGTCTGTGGAGCTGCTTAAAACCCAGCAAATGTAATCAGATGGGATGTGCCATTACAGCACACCCTTCAACTATAAAACCTTCAAATTGAGATGAATCCTGAGGGTTTTTAATTTGTGGTTTATTTAACACATCCAGTCTTCAACAGTGTTTCTGTATTCTGATTTGAAGCTGAAGCTGTTTATCTCGCTACCATTTCCTCTTTATTAGCCAGTAACTGATGCTCATGTGTATGCTGTCATTTTAAGATATAAATCAAGCAGGTTTCACCAGGGACTTTCTAAAATGTCTAAAAATGTTTGCTAGAATTCCCAAATTCCACATGTGAGTTGCTCACTCGAATTTTAAACAAGTAGCATGAGAATAGCACACACACACCCTGTCTACTCTAAACTAGCAAACCAACAAACCTGCTATTACCAAGCAGCTTGTTTAAAAATGCCACAATAATATTTCATGTCTTTTTTTAAACCAATCAGGCACCAGATGAGTTCTTTTATGATGTTCAAATCCAAAGAAAGTGATTTAATATTTGAATCTCAGGACCGTTTCTGTTGTTTCTGATGCCGTCAGTCATAAATTCAGCTGATAACTTTTTAAAAATGAAAGTTAATAACCAAGTAAGCAGCATACAGAGATGTTACAAGTCTACAGTTCAGTGTGTTTAGGATTGTTGACACACACTGATGTGTGTTTGTGTGTGTGCCTGGTTCCAGGAAAGAGATTTCGGAGCTTCGAGGAGAGCTGGAGGAGGAGCGGATAAAGCGTATGACCCTGCAGGTATCATGTCTCTTCATTACTCCATCAGCTTAAAGATCAAATATCCATGTCTTGTGCTGCTGTGTTGTAAAGAAGGACGTCACAGCTGGAGGTTTGATCAGTTAATTCCCACAATAATCAATGTGCTGACTCCAAATGTCATACAACACTTATTAGAAGAAGGTGACTTGTTAGCACGTGTCTGTTTTAGTCATGAGACCGTTTAGTTTGCTTTAACTGAATAGTGTCCACATTACCACGCTTCTATACTTTCTGCTGCTGCAGCAAAAACTAAACAAACAGTCTCATGCTAAGGGGCGACTGGATCAGGGGAAGAGGTCGTCCACTAATCAGGAGATCAGGATCTAATCCCAGGTCCAAGCCACGTGTCCAAGTGTCCTGGGGCAAAATACTGAACCCCCAGCTGCCTTCTGGGTGTCGTGAACCTGTCTGCTCCTCAGTGACAGTCAGATGTAGAGGATTAATTCTGCTACTGTATGTGTCCACAAATCACTTCCACTAACTTCCTTTGTTTTCTACATTTGTTGTTTTTTGCTTTTTCTTCCCTATTAATTTTTATTTGAAGACGAAAGAGAGTTTCCAGTCTTGAGCAGCCATATTGCCAGTAGAGTTCTGGCTTTCTGATTCCAGGGCTCATTAACTGCAGTGTGATTTGAAGCTGGGTTTAGGTGAGATGAAGAGTGGATCATAATACTCTGAGCTGATGGTTCTTGCAGGTCTTAATGGTTCAATAGATGAGACGTTCTCAGACCCAGAGAGACACTGGGCTGTGTGAATGTTTATAGCTCGGGCTCTGATGATGCTCATCCTCGGCTCTGAAAGCAACAGGAGACGTCCACCGCTGAGCTCCACAGGCGTCCTGTAGGTCAGGAGGACAACAGATAGACCAGAGCTGATCTGCTATGTGTGCTGCTGACAGAATAAAGAACAGAGGGGGGAGGAGATGATTAAGCTAATCAATTAAGCTTTAACTGCAGCTTTAACTGGTGATCAGGAATGCACATAACTGGTCCACTAGTACGCACCAGATATCGTGCATTTGTACCAGAACTGACTGCTCGAATGTTCCTTTGGCACTTTCACGGTACCGATGGTGCAGCCCACGATCTGACGAGCTTCATATCCTCTTGCAGCGCAGCGAATGAGTGCTCACATGGCCTCTGAAGCTAGTAGACACATTCTCAGCACCGACAACACACACCGGCAGCAGCTTTCAGTGGTGGAAACTGGAAGAGCTAGTACTGGTCCCAGTTCAGTACTTGAACCAGTTTGGTAGAAAAACCCGGAGTCTAAACTTTGTTTCTGCTATCTTCTGACCTCCACGCTGAGTTTATGCTGCTTGTGTTCCTGCAGATGGAGGTAGAGGATCTAAAGCGGACCATTCGCTTAACGTGAAGCAAGAAATCCAGTCCACAGCGAGCCTCGAGGCCAGCTGCCAGTCCAGTCGGAGCGGAGGAGGAGGAGGGCGATGGACTGGTGGTTGAACAGATGAAGAGAAGGTGGTGACTCACAAACCACCTTGAGCACAATCCTTCAGTGATCTATGAATAGAAACGTTCTATATTTGTAAGATTACCGTTTTGCACATATCATATTGTTTTTAAGTTAGGTGTAATTAGGTTACGGATTTCTCTCTTCATTTAAATGTTTGCCAACACGAATAAACAAACTGAGGCCTTACTTCAAACTACTGAGCTGGACGGCTCCGGCTCTCTGCCCTTCACTCCGGTGTTCTCGGGGGCGAGGACCGCCCTCAGTACTACTGACTTTGTGTAAAGCAGGGGGCGCTGGGTTTCCTCCCCTATTCTGATGATTTTCTGAAGCACAGACCTCTGATTTGAACCTATAGGACTGTAAGATGTATGGTTGTGGGATTTTTCTGATTCTTCGTGCTCGCTCAGCAGCTGCCTCGTCGTAGCTGCTTCACTCTTGTCTTTTATATGTTTTCTAACATTCCTATTCAGGGTAACACTACGGTGCCTGTTTAAAAACAAATATTCAATGTTTGTAATGGGATCTGGAATATGTGCAGCATGATATTGTATATCTATATTTTTAAATCTACTGATAAATGCTAGATAGTGGGCCTTTCTCTGTGATGGTCTCTTCTTTTTTTGTCCCACTGTCACAGGGAATGTTCTCAGAGTTCTAATATAAGCGTCTATAATGAGGGCGGCCATGTTACAATCATCTCTTCAGCGTGGCCTCTGCCCAGCTCTTTACTCCTCTTCCTGTAGTGTCTCTGGATCAGGGTGGGAGCCAGCTCTGCTCCAGACACACAGGTTGAGCTAACTGGAAGCACACAGCGAAGCAGCAATACATCCAGAAACATCCTGTATGTGATTCTGGAGACTGTTCATGACAGGGATGTCTCTGGAGCTGGACCTGGTGAAATATTTGATGTTTGTGTCCCTGATGCTGGATGGGTCCTGTTTGTGAAACACCAAGAGACATATTCAGGATCAGATTAAAACATTCTAACATCTAATGGACTGAGCAGTGCTGAACATGTTGGTCTCAACTTAAAAAAAAGGATTCAGTTGGATTTTTTTTTTTTTTTAATAGGATGGAGATCCATGTTTTATTTCCACCATGTGGTAGATCCTGATTGGGGAGGTCTGCTGCTGTCCACCACAAACAGATATTTTTAATGTTTAAGTGATTCTCTCTCTTAGTGTGTATATATTTATATAGATATATCACAGATGTCTTAAAAACAAGTGGAACTTCACTTTTCTTTGTCTTCAGGCTGAATGATGAATGATCTTCAGGATGTTTGGACCAAGTCAGACCGTCTGACCCTAAATGATTTGACCTTTGTGCAATGTGCTGATGCCTGTCATCGATCAGATGTACCTTTAGGGCTTTAATGGGAATAAAATGCCCACTGTCTTCATAAAGGAGGACAGTGTTTTTTTTTTTTTTTTTTTTTTAAGAGATGGGGTGGGGGGGGGGGCTCTTTCTGTGGTTTTTGTAATGAGGCATAACTTCCATTTATTATACATTCCAGAGTTTGACATAAGAAAAACTGAAATCTACACATAAACTATTTTCCAGTGATTTTGTTTACGAGAGCTGTATCTTTGCATGAGCTGAGAAATGAATAAATATCATCTTTATTTCCCGTCTCCTGCTCCTTTGTCTCTCATACCTGTTTTATTGACGAGCAGCAACCGCCTGAGTGAGAAAATGCAGTTTATTGTGATGCTTCAACCTTTTAACCCCGAACCTCAACATGACGCTTGTATAAACCGACTCCGTATAGACTGTTAACCAGGATGGGGTCTATTCAATGGTCCAAATCCCTAAACAGTAAAGTAATAGTAGTTATAGCAACATCAGATGTTAAATGCAAAAGTTTGAAAAAGTTATTTTAATCCATCATTTCTCCTCTTTAATAAAATGATTGTACTTTATGTTGCTGACCTGTACTCAGAGGGATAACGTGCCAGGATCATGTATCCATAGATAAACATGTAATGGTAGCTTCCCTAAAACATGGCGGTTTTCCTGCTCATTTCTTTTGATTAAGTCTTTATGATCAGTAAAGAATGTTGGATTTATTCTCCAGCTGCTTAAAGTCTGATCAATTATAATAAAAACATCAGGGGATCTTATCAGGTCATAACGGTTAAAGTCTCATGGCTCAAACCACAGATGAAGTATCAGGATTAGTACTGTCATTAAAAACCTGTCATAGTGTCTGCTGCCCTCTAGTGGATGATCTATATTTCTTTATTACTGATATATGTATCATTAAAGTGTGTTTTTAAATAATAGCCAGTAAATAGTTCAATTTTTAAACTGGACACTTTATTTCTAAAGGGTTTTATTATTCTAGGTAAAAACTCAGTCTCTTTTCAAAGCGTGACCTCTGACCCCATAATGATTTAACTTTAATCAGCGTTTAGGAGGATTTGATTGAGACGAAGCTTAAACTTTAAATCTCTAAAGAAAAATGTCTTAAATCTTGTGCATGGAGGTCGAGTCAAACATGAAGGACTCGTACAGGATGATGAACTTCTGCTCATATTGGAGCCTTTAGTTCAAAGCCTAGTGGAGGTAAATCAAACTGTTAAAATCCTTTTGAAGTCAGAAATCAGCTGATTTCCACTTCCCGTCTCTATTAGCTGATGCTCCACATTTTGCCTCAAAGCTGTTGAAATTTATCAGAGTGAAATAATTTTTTTCTTTTTTTTTGCAGACATTCAACACTTTAAGGTATTAAAATCAATCGTTCTCATTCCTATAAGTGCAACTAAATGTGCTGAGTCATGGAAACAGTTTCCATGTGAAGGACGGGGGATTTAGTAGCAGCACTTGTTTTTTAAATCTAATCAGCCGTCTGACCTGGTCTCACTGAGCTGCTGCTCTGAACTCCTGAACCTGATGGTCACTCTGTCAGAGATCCTCTGGACCTCCGACTGGAGCCACGCTTCATCTTTCAGCAGGACAACCACCCTGCACACAGTAAAGATATCAAAGGAGTATCATCAGGTCTACTGAAAATCTAAAACTTTTTTCACCTTGTCATTATGGGGTGTTGGGTGTAGAAATTTGAGAAAAAAATGTATTAATTCCACGAGATCCACTAGAAATTCATGTGTTTTCTATCAAATTTGTATCTCGTTTCCAACAGAACAAGTTCAAACTAAAGCAGGATGATAAAATAACGACTAACAGCTTGTTATTAAATCCCTGATAAACGTTTTGTTGTGTTACTAAACTTTGTGTTAAACTCTAAATTTTATGGAAGCTCAAGAAAAGTTCAGATCAGATTCTCAACTGGGAAAAACAAACAAATGTTCAAACGTCTCATTCTGGGAATTTCAAGCTAAAACCCCTCAGTGAGAAACGTTTGACCCTGTTTCCACTGGAAGGCAAAACAAGATGTGCCACTGTTGAGTTCAGAAACCCTGACTTCTGCTGGGATCACAGGATGCTTGTTCATTATGCCTTTCCTGATGTAGGACTTGATTTGGAACAATGTGTTGCTTGTTTGTGAGTTGACTGTAATAAATGGGACAAACTCTTGTGGCAGCTCTAAACTGACAACGGACTCTTTGGCTGGAAGACTTTTTCTCCTTGACTGAGTTTAAGATTGAATGACTTCAACGTTTGCTGTTTTTAGACACTTCACTTGGGGTCCTGAAGTAGTTCCTGATACATCTGGTAACTCTCTGGTTTCCACAGGGCATCTTGAAGTTCTAATTCCAGAATTGACAGGAGCACAAATGAGTCTATTTGTTTGAGAATTTCGCTTTTTGCCTTGAAAGATTCATTCTTAATCCTGTGGGAATGAAGCTGATGTGGCTACCCATAAACCCCTGGATTACTTTAATATGTCTAAAAGACGCTCAGCCACAATCACTGTGATTTGTTAACAAGCTGTTTAACAACGTCCTGCAGGATTTAGGTCATTTAACAAGTGATGTTTAATCTTTTGACCTTCAAAGCCAACATCCTCTACTTTATTAATGACTTTTTAACCTAACTACAAAACAATTCCCTCCTTCTATGGTTCACAATGGCACATATAACGAAGAAGGCCGCGTTAGCAGACAGACAGACAGCGGACGTCACAGGTCTAATATTGAAAGTGACATTTAAAGCTTCTATGTGGAGCATTTCAGCAAGCAAGCATTTTTTAAATCTAACGTACCACAGGCCCTCCCGCTTTCTATAGGCCCACCTCTACACATGCATGAGCGCGTGCAGATGGCGCATCAATCCGGTCTCTAAGCCAGTCATAAACTGTGCGTCGTGGCTCTCAGCTGGTGCTCAAACTGTACGACTACATCGCAGGGTTCAGTCATTCACAGCTCACAATAATCATGTTCTCACACTGTACGATGAGACCTGACTGTCACACTGCGCTTATGAAACACGTCGCTCTGCAACAGGGAAGATGCAGAACCCGAAAATGAGGAGACACTCGCTCTAGAATGGAATACTTGACTAAAATAAATGTGTATCCTTGGCAAGCCTTGCCTTTCTGTGTGGAGAAAAGTGTAAAAATCAAAATAAATCCCTCAGTATCTGGGGAATGGATAACTTTTTAGTAGAAATTAGCTCTGACTTCTCATAACGGCTGAGACGTCCTGGGAGCTCCACCTCTACAGGTTTGCGCTAAGCGCGTGCATGTTGACTGACAGCCGACAATGAGGAAACTTGAATTCTATTGGCTGAAAAAGTTCACCGGTCAGAGAGAAATCAAAGGGCAGGGTCTTCAGATGAATAACTAATGTGGAACTCTACCCATAGATCATAGTTTAGAACTGAACTATCATTTAAAACATTTAGAAAACTTTAGAAAAATGCTCCACATATCAGCTTTAATTTAATATAATTAAATTAACTCCTTCAGTTTGTCAAAAAGCTAACATTTTATTATTTATTTCTTTTTTATCTATCTTCTCTATTCTGACCTGTGCTGCTGCCTTTCTTGACCAGGTCACCTTGTGAAAGAGGTCTTGATCTCAGTGGGTCTTTTATGGTTTAATAAAGATAAAATATGTTTTGTTGGATTGATGCATGCCAGTAATTTGACCCTTCTGGAACAGATTCAGCGTTTTCCATGACCTCAGGATGTGTTCATGAACATATGGAGAAGTGCTGGACTGTGCAAACCAGAGAGGAGTTCAGTCATGGAACAGAAGCAGGTGGGATCTCAGGAGTGAGTTAGTCACTATGCATGTTATTTAAAAGATCATAAAAGTGAGAAAAAACTACACTTAAACTCTAAAGCCAACACTTCAAAAATAGCATGGAAGTCCAGTCATCAGTCTGGCATAGAGTGGTTGACCAGGCTGTCCTGATGGGATTCAGGCGTCTGCCAGCTGCAGCTGTGGAGACGACCTGGACAGCAGATGGAGCCAAAAACAGGAGATCTGGGAGGAGGTGGACTGTAGACCCTGACCCTGGAAAGCTACTCATGAATTCAGTCTAAAACAGCAGGTTTTCTGACCTGCTTCAACCACAGGAAGAGGAGAGGAAATGAGCTCATGTCATTCCTGTTCATGTGACTTCCTATTTATGTTTAAGTGGAGTGTTTTAGTCTTAAATCAATCAGAAGTAAAGATTTTAAACGAGGCACTGACAGGATGCCTCCTGTTTTGAATCAAACTAAATACTGATACCATGTTACAGCATAACTGAACAGTGGCCCAACCATAGAGACCAGGACCTCCCTCATGTTAACCTGTCTAGATGAAAAAATACCTCTTCATTTATTACAAGGATGACCTAAATCTCAATGTGAATTAAGAAGTGAGCTACATGCTTATTCTGAAGTGTTCTGTTGTTAATTCTTAAGGTCCATGAGGAGATTCCTGCCTGCTTTGACTCTGAATCTCAGTGTTTTTCTATTTATTTTATTTCCATGAAGGCACCAAACCACCTGCATCCTTCACTCAGCCTCTGTCAGGTTACTGCAGCTCCAGACTGGTCAAGTCAGACACACAGACAGGAAACAGCACAGCTGCTCTTCAAAGCTTTGAGCTGCTTTTAAAAAAGAGATTGCAATGAAAAAGTTTGTAGAGACTCTGCTCTGAATGACATCACCAGTGGATTTGATGGAACGTCACCTGAAATGAGCCCAAGTTTCCACTGCATACCACCTGTCTGCCTCCATCTAAGCCTTTAGCTTCCTCTTGATTCTTTAAAAATACTACTTTTTAACACAGAGAAGTAAAAGAAAAAATATATACAAAATACAAGCTGTACATTCATCTCTGATACCTCAAAACATCTGAAGCTTATTCAGATAGTTCATTCAGATTGTTCTTTGATCAAACTCAGAGGATGAACTTCAGATGTTCCCCACTGGACGCCGCTACAGAAAACAGCTCCTCGCATCAATAAAACGCCTCGTTATTTAGAGTTTACTCCTTAAATCAGAACACAAATATAGTAATAATGAATGGAAGATACGATGTGGATTCTCTGTTCAGCTTGACTGCATATGATTCAAAATGAGTGACAACTAAATGATACTGAATATGTTGATTATGATCATTCTAAACATCAAGAAGTGATGGTAAAAATAGGTTTTTTGTAGCAAGGCCTGCATATGTCAGCGCTCAGAGCTTTGATCTTGATGTTGACCAATAGGAAAGAAGCTGACTCTGAATCCCCGCCCACCAGGCTCCCCTTCCCTTCCCTTCCCCCCATTTCACTTTATGTCTTAGAAAGAGTCAGAAGGAAAAAGAAAAAAAGAACATGAGGAAAAGAAAAAAAATCTGTAAATAAACAAACTAATGATAAAAAAGTGACAGTAAATAAAAAGAATTATTTAAAAAAAAAACAGAACATCATGTATAATAAAATAAAATAAAATGTATAGTAAAAAATATTAAAAATAAATGAGATAAATATTTAATAAATAAGATTGGAAATAAAATGAAAAATGTAATTAACAGTGATAATGTTAAATAAATACGATTAAATTGTAAACAAATATTAATTAATGTCACAATGAATATTTAATTTGGGAAAATTCTTATTTTTTGAATGCAATATTTGGCACAATAATTACTTTATAAACCCCTCATTTATTCCTAGGCGGCTTTTATTTTGAAAAGATACCGGAAACGGCCGCGCTGTTGATGGTGAAAAGGTGAACTAGTGGTGAGCGTCTGCTGGAGCGTCAGAGCGTCTCTGAGGCTCAGAGGAGTTGCTGCTGTCGCGTCAGGGAGCCTCCTTGTTTTCCTCTGCGACCGGATCCGTTAATCAGCCAACCGGGAGAACCGGAAGCTGCCGGGATGTCTGGGCGATGGGCTAACGGTGAGTCAGATAGGAATGGTTGGGTTTGGTGTCACGTCAAACTTTTTATCCACTTTGTACCTGATGTGATCAGATTATTTTTATTACCATGTGTTATGTTGATACTTTTCCTCAACATTTAAAAAAAAATAACAGTTCACTGAAATTAAAGTCTGTATTTTTAGTGTTAAAATTGCTATGGGTTAGTGGATTTATACTTTCAAAATAAAGGTAAACAAAGTTTTTTGTTTTCATATCAGACACTGTGATCAGACACTGTGGTCCCTTGTGAGGTTTAAGCTGATGTCAGTGTTAATAAACAGCCCAGTGACTCAGTGGTTGACCATAATAACTCCTCACCTTTATAGAATCTAGAGCTTTTCTTCATGTTTCTTTGAACTGATGATCCTAAAACATTTGACTCTTCTGGGATGTTTTCTGGACCCTCACTAATGCTGAAATACATACCTGTGAAAATGTAAATTAAACACTAACACAGTTGGGTTTCCATGGATGCTTATCAGAGAAAAGCATTATGCTACAGACATGAAGGCTATTAAAATAAGTGTCTGTATGAACATGTGTGACAGGCGATCCAGTGTTTATGTTTGTTTTAATTCTCCTTTTTGAATATTTTGTTATTAGGATGAAAACTTGCTCCCCTTGGCGCTCTAAGAGCAGACACCATCTCAAAGCTTCATACAAAAATCAACTCATCCAGTTCAAATCAGGTCAAGAGTCAAAACATCTGTACGCAGCTGGTTCAGTTCAACTAATAAAACCTGATGCAGCAGATTTTAAATTAGTAAATTGTTCTCTATTTAAGGAAATAAGCAGACAGATACTAATATCAGAGAAAGAAACGCAAATAAACACAACTTCAGTTTTCAAATGATGATAAAAACTATCCAAACCCACCTGCCCCCTTTGTTAAATCATGGATTATGTTTAAATTCACATGATTTGTTCCCCCAGATTACTGTCAGACCTGTAGAATAAATAAATCACTCCAACAGAACCTGTCTGACAACATCGATACCGATGCCATGTACTTGTTAAAGTTAACCAAAAACAGAAGAAAATAAAACCTGTCTTCCAATTCATTGCATTTTCTTGTGCAGTAGAAGTATCGGCAAGTACTCAGATCCAAGTATCGGTATCGTATCGGTTTAAAAAAGTGCTATCTCCTAGTTCTAAGTAAGGAAACACAGCTGTTCCTGATACATTTTTCACTTTCTATTAGTGCAACCTGCTGCCCTTCAGTAACGGAGCCTCTGAATGAGCAACACTTTCACCCATACGTTTGTTTGTTTGATTGGATCAGGTCTGAAACACATTCTGAGACTAAAGCCAATAGTCTGAGTTATTAAAGTAACACATCACCCTCCATCTTACTGGAGGTCTAGGTTTTATCAAGCCAGGTATTGCTCCGGTGCTATGGTCGTGTGCTTGTACCTGTAAAAGTACTCTAATACCATGGAAATTATACCATTGTGCATATCATGATTCTCAGCAGAAGCAACAAACTGGAGAAGATGAAGTAAGTCTAAGTAGTTGTGCAGCAGTACGTGCATGAATTCTGTCTGAGTCCTCAGAGTCCGACACTTGGTTTGGAACATGCAAGAAACTCATTAGTTACAGGTGATCGATGCCCTTAAAGAATTAGCACGTTTTATTTCGCTGTGTTTGCTAACAGGTATGAAAGAGAAAAACTGAAGATGGTGTAAAACAGCTGCTTCAGAACATACATACAACATACATGATGTTATGACCCGATGGTTTGGGTCTAATCAGCTTAATCCGGAAGCAGGAAAAACCACAAACCTGTATGGAAAGCTATTATATCATATCATATAGAACTTTAAAATATGTTGTTATTTGTGTTTTGACTGTTTTTTTTCTAGAAGTCATTTCCCCACTCTAGGACTCAGTGGAGTGAAGGTTTATTAGTTATGTAGTTTTTCCACATCAGGAGATGTTGTTCAGTCTGTTTCACTTTAACTTTTACACCAAGTCCAGGTCAGATTCTTTTTTGTTGTTGTAATATTTTCTAACCTTTCTGGAGTTGATCAGACATTCAGTTTGACACATGGCTCAGAAAAAGGTTTCCTCCTGTACCAAACCTGAACCCTGACTTAGGCTTTTATTATTACCTGGTATGGTACGAGATAGTGTCAACTGTTCGTATTTGATTTGGAAAAATGAAGCACATCACTTTTCATAACTTATGTTTGCAGGTTATTCACAGAATCGCTTGAATTGAAGACAACTGGACTTCTTTGGTTCTTTGAAGATGTTTCACTTCTCATCCGAGGAGTTTTGTTAATTTTCTTGAGAGACAAAGCTCCTCGGATTAGGAATTGTATTTATTTATCAGCTGTTGTCTTAATTTAACCACCAGTTTCTCAGTGTCCATCACATTATGGCCTCAGATCCATCACTAATACATCCCTCTGACCAGCTGATAGCTGTTTACAGGGTTGGTAAGAAAAGTAAGAAATGTTTCAAAAAATAAAAATTAATTTCGAAACTACTTCACTTCCTCTGTTCTGATCAGATGTATAGATTTTTCTGGTCTTCACATATTTTCTTGTGGTTGGTCATCCTTTAACAGAACTTAAGGATAAGTTGTCCTCCCAGATCACACGTGTTGTTTAGAGGTTTGTCTGCAGCAGACCTCTAATCCTCCACCCGTAAATTCATCTCATTGGAACATTTCTATGAAGTGCAAAAGTAGCATGTTTTAAAAATCTCAGATTTGTGAAATCACATCTAGAAATATTCTGTAAATATATCCTTATTATGAATGCGCCCAAACATCAATCAACAAGAAATCTATCAACATGTCAAACAGCTGCCTTAAGCATCTCTATGATGGTTAAAGATACTAAAACACAAAGTGAAGGTTGTGCTGACAAATCAGAGAGTGGAATGAGGAAAATGTGGGTTCGTTACATTTGATATGATCATCACATGATTCAAGAACAGAAGCATGTTTTTCTAACAACATGCAGCCACATGTGAATATGTATTTTATAGATTGACATTTAGGGATTTAGGGACTTTTATATATTAAAGTGATAATATGCAACTTTTTCATGTTTTTAAATTTTTTCCTTGAGCCAGTCTGTGCTAATATGACTCTTTACAGGGTTAATGAAAAGTCACTTAGCCCCATCTGGTGATTAGATCCAGAATACCACGATTCCAAGATCTCCGTCGCCGTCACGGTACCCAGGAAGTCACGTGTCTCACGAGGGTTAGGCTAACCCAAAGTGGCTAGCTGTTATGCTAGTGCTGGAGTGTTTTTAGCTCATGATTCCTGCTTTTTTTCAATCTCTCCCTCCTTGAACACAGCTGATTTCTTTGAAAGAGTAAATAACCGCTCCTGTAGAAAGCTATGAAGGCTGAGGAGACATTTCAACAGGTAGATATTGGCGTTTAGAAGCTGAAACGATCTGGTAACTTTTTAATGCAGTGATTTAAAACGGACACCAGAGGGCGCCCAAAACAAGCAAAACTGCATATTATCACTTTAAATAAACTGTATTCCATTGTATTTAAATTCCACAACCTTCCACTGTTTATAGTGAGTTTTATTTCCAGTCTATAAATCGGTGATTCTGTCTCTATTTTTTCGTTTTGCTGCTCGTTCTAATGAAAAGCTCTTACCCGGTCCAGAGACCTGCCTCTGCAGAACAACAGAGCTACCTGTACTTAGTGAGTGAAGCCCTGTTTTTGTGCATTTCTGTGCTAAGATGTTAACCACTCCCTCTGATTTGAGTTCAAACCCTCACTTCCAGCCACGTGTCCATCAGTATTAGATCATCCTGCAGACACGTGCCTCTCTACACCGACTAATTAAATCCACTGAGAAAAGTCACTCTGCCTCTGTTGTCACCTTTACAGGGTGAGATTAAAATGAATACCCTTAATAGAACATCATCTTTACTACAAATTAAAAGAGTACTGAAACACGCTGCATTGTTTACAAGGGCCAGTAATGAGCAAATAGAATAGAACAGAATGCTGCAGGGAATTAAAACGTTATATTTATTTATTAAAATTATCTACAAACAATGCAACGAGTAAAACAAACATCAATAAACAGTCACATCATTTAGCAGGTTCATTGTTTACCAGTAACCTTTGCGGCACTTCTTAATTCAGCATGCAGCAGAGAGAACAGGTTCAGTCTTAAAGAGTCACATCACTGTTTGTATTTATGAGGCTGTGAATTCTTTATCAGACAGGAGCTGTTTGTCTACTTTTTATAATATTTAGTTGATTTGAGTCTGGTGGCAAAGGAGTTTTTGAACAGAAATAGAAGCAGCAAATTGACAATCTTTAAACATCTGTTTGTTCATGTTTGTGCAGGAGTGCACATACTGTACATGACGAACGCCAAAAATGATGCGTACCTTTTCCTTCAGCCATTACGCTCCTTTGCTTACCGATGATACGTCTATAGCAGGGGTTCTCGTGAGCAGCAACACTTCTTTTTAGAATGCTGTTGTTAATTTATTCCTGACCATGTGAGAAAAACATAGAAAATTAAATTCTACTGTATTGTCCCGAATATAAGATTTTGTTTAAAATAATGTAAAAATGCAGGGTCGTCTTTCAAAAGTAGATTCATTTTTATGAAGATTAGTCTTAAAAAGGGGGTGTCGTCTTTTAATCGGGGTCGTCCTATATTCGGGTCAATACGGTATATGTGTATAAAGAGTGTACTTCTCGTAAACTCTTCTTCTGCTGCCATTCCTGCAGCTGTATTATTTCTCTGTAGCAGGATCTCAGTTTAAGTGCATTTCAGTGTGACACCTGTTGACTCTCCTTATTTCCGTTTCTAATTCACGACCCATTTTTGTAACAGTCTAATCAAATGAATTTAAAGTGTCTAATGACAGAATGAGCTCAGTCAAGTCTTTCAACGTGCCTCTGTTTTTAACCCTTATGACCTGATGTCCCATTGAGATTAAGAATCTCTTTTTCAAAGGAGACCTGGAAGTTAACTAGACACTCTTGTTATTGCTGTGGCTGAGACAACAGGACCATAACTGACTGGATGTTAAAGAGCATTTCACGGTGTGAAGTCCAACCAGGCCTGCCCCCTTGTGTCTGTCTGCTGCCTTTGGATCAGATCAGCTGCTCCCTGCAAAAAAAAAAAAAAAAAACTGCTTTAATTTGATTTTGGTGAACCCCTTAAAGAATCAGTATTTATAGTATCACATGCCAACTGAAACCATTAACCCATAGTTGACTTTTTGACTTTGCCAGCTGAATAAAACAAGAATCAGGCTCAATAATTTGATATGCCCCTGATGGCGTTACACATGACTGAAGCAACACTAACCCTCCCAAACTCAATGAAAACTCCAATGAAAATGTGTGCCAAACACATTAACCTAAAAGAATACGGTGGCTGCAGTGTGTACCTACACTACTCACAAAGAGTTAGGAATATTTGGCTTTCTGGTGAAATTGATAGATACCTTAAAATGTTGACGTTATGTATAAATACGACGTGTTGGTGAGATCATCAGACAGATGTATAGAACAAGTTTTAACAAACTCCTGATTTAGGAAAACTGAAATCATTATAAATAACTGATGGATGTCTGATGATCAGTCACGTGACTTTAAAAAAAGATCATCTTGTGATCTCTGATTTAGTTCCAGATTCACAGGATTTCACATCTCGGACCTAAATTCGGTCCTGAGGGCTGATTTGTTCGGTTTTGTTTGGATGCTTCCAGGAATAGTTTGGATCTTTTGAAGTTGGGCTCTGTGGAAATGTCTCGTCTCGTCTCGTCTTCTTCCGCTTATCCGGGTCCGGGTCGCGGGGGCAGCATCCCAATTAGGGAGTTCCAGACGGTCTTCTCTCCAGCCACTTCTACCAGCTCCTCCGGCAGGATCCCAAGGCGCTCCAGGGCCAAACCAGAGATATATTTTCTCCAGCGTGTCCTGGGTCGACCCGGGGGCCTCCTGCCGGCCGGACATGCCTGAAACACCTCCCTGGGGAGGCGTCCAGGGGGCATCCTAACAAGATGCCCGAACCACCTCAGCTGGCTCCTTTCGACATGGAGGAGCAGCGGTTCTACTCCGAGTCTCTCCCGGATGTTCGAGCTCCTCACCCTATCCCTAAGGCTGAGCCCGGCCACCCTGCGAAGAAAACTCATTTCGGCCGCTTGTATCCGCGATCTCGTTCTTTCGGTCATTACCCAAAGCTCATGACCATAGGTGAGGATTGGGAGGTAGATCGACCGGTAAATCGAGAGCCTTGCTTTCCGGCTCAGTTCCTTCTTCACCACAACAGACCGGTTCAGCGTCCGCATCACTGCAGATGCTGCCCCAATCCGCCTGTCGATCTCCCGCTCCCTCCTTCCCTCACTCGTGAACAAGACCCCGAGATACTTAAACTCCTCCACTTGAGGCAGGACCTCTCTCCCGACCTGGAGTTGGCAAGCCACCCTTTTCCGACCAAGAACCATGGCCTCAGACTTGGAGGTGCCGATCCTCATCCCAGCCGCTTCACACTCGGCTGCGAACCTCCCCAGTAAGAGCTGAAGGTCAGAGCCTGATGAAGCTAGGAGGACCACATCATCTGCAAAAAGCAGAGACGAGATTCTCCTGTCACCAAACTCGACACCCTCCACACCACGGCTGCACCTAGAAATCCTGTCCATAAAGGTTATGAACAGGACCGGTGACAAAGGGCAGCCCTGGCGGAGTCCAACCCTCACTGGGAACAGGTCCGACTTACTGCCGGCTATGCGAACCAAACTTACACTCCTCTGGTACAGGGACTGAATGGCCCTTAACAAAAGACCATCCACCCCGTACTCCTGGAGCATCCCCCACAGGGTGTCCCTGGGGACACGGTCATAAGCCTTCTCCAAATCCACAAAACACATGTGGATTGGTTGGGCAAACTCCCATGACCCCTCCATCACCCTAGCGAGGGTAAAGAGCTGGTCCACAGTTCCACGCCCAGGACGAAAACCACATTGCTCCTCTTCTATCTGAGGTTCAACTATCGACCGGAACCTCTTCTCCAGTACCCTGGAGTAGACCTTTCCAGGGAGGCTGAGGAGTGTGATCCCCCTATAGTTGGAACACACCCTCTGGTCCCCCTTCTTAAAAATGGGAACCACCACCCCGGTTTGCCACTCAACAGGAACTGCCCCCGATGACCACGCAATGTTGCAGAGACGTGTCAACCACGACAGTCCTACAACATCCATAGCCTTGAGATACCCAGGTCGGATCTCATCCACCCCTGGGGCTCCGCCACTGCGTAGTTTTTTGACTACCTCAGCGACTTCTGCCCCAGAGATTGGACAGTCCGTCCCCAGGTCTCCCAGCTCTGGTTCCTCATAGGAATGCGTGTCGGTGGGATTGAGGAGCTCCTCAAAGTATTCCTTCCACCGCCCGACTATAGCCCCAGTTGACGTCAGCAGCTCCCCGTCCCCACTGTAAACAGTGTGAGCAAGTTGCTGCCTTCCTCCCCTGAGGCGCCGGATGGTTTGCCAGAACCTTTTTGGAGCCGACCGATAGTCTTTCTCCATGGTCTCACCAAACTCCTCCCACGCCCGAGATTTTGCCTCGGAAACTGCCACTGCTGCACTCCGCTTGGCCCTCCGATACCCATCTGCTGCCTCTGGAGACCCACAGACCAGCCACGCCCTGTAGGCCTCCTTCTTCAGCCTGACGGCTCCCCTAACCTCTGGTGTCCACCAGCGGGTACGGGGGTTACCGCCACGATTGGCACCGGCTACCTTGCGACCACAGCTAGCAACAGCCGCCTCAACAATCGCAGAGCGGAACAAGGCCCATTCGGACTCAATGTCCCCCACTGCTCTCGGGACGCGGTCGAAGCTCTGCCGGAGGTGGGAGTTGAAGACCATCTTGACAGGCTCTTCTGCCAGGCGTTCCCAGCAGACCCTCACTATACGTTTGGGTCTACCAGGTCTGCGTAGCATCTTCCCCTGCCATCTGATCCAACTCACCACCAGGTGGTGATCAGTTGACAGCTCCACTCCTCTCTTCACCCGAGTGTCCAAAACATACGGTCTCAGGTCAGATGATACAACTATAAAGTCAATCATCGACCTGTAACCTAGGCTGCCCTGGTACCAGGTGTACCGGTGGGCATCCTTATGTTTGAACATGGTGTTCGTTATGGCCAAACTGCGACTTGCACAGAAGTCCAAAAACAGAACACCACTCGAGTTCAGATCGGGCGGGCCGTTCCTCCCAATCACGCCCCTCCAGGTCACGCTGTCATTGCCCACGTGAGCATTGAAGTCCCCCAGCAGGACTATGGAGTCCCCAGTAGGAGCGCTATCCAGCACTCATCCCAGGGACTCCAAAAAGGGTGGGTACTCTGAGCTGCTATTTGGTGCATAAGCACAAACAACAGTCAGGACCCGTTCCCCAACCCGAAGGCGCAGGGAAGCTGCCCTTTCATCCCCCGGAGAAAACCCCAACATACAGGCAGAGAGTCTTGGGGCTAACAGAAAGCCCACCCCAGCCCTCCGCCTCTCACCCGGAGCAACTCCAGCAAAGAAAAGTGTCCAACCCCTCTCAAGGACTCGGGTTCCAGAGCCAACGCTATGTGTCAAGGTGAGCCCGACTATATCTAGCCGGTATCGCTCAGCCTCTTCCACAAGCTCCAGCTCCTTCCCCGCCAGAGAGGTGATGTTCCATGTCCCAATAGCCAGTTTTCCTGTCCGGGGATCGGACCGCCAAAGCTCCCGCCTTGGTCTGCCATCCGATCCGCATTGCACCGGACCCTTCATGTTCCTCCTGTAGGTGGTGGGCCCACAGGTGGATGAGCCCATGTATTCGGTTCGGGCTGGGTCCGGCCGGGCCCCATGGGCGAAAGCCCGGCCACCAGGCGCTCGCTCACGGGCCCCAACCCCAGGCCTGGCTCCAGGGTGGGACCCCGGTAACCCTCCGGGCCGGGTACACTGGCTCGATGATTGGACTTGCATGAAGAGTCTTTTGAACCGTTCTGTGGAAATGTTATGATCAATTTTTAAATTCTAATGGACTCCAAGGCACTCTCTTCCTAAATGATTAAAATGCTATAATTTTAATGGAATGGTCACATTGACCATTTAAAATGCTCCAACGTGTTTTGACATGCCAGCCGTCCTCAGGGAGTCAAACAGATCACAAACATCCCAAGGCACAGTCAGGTCATGAACTTTTTCATTAAACCTTTGTTGTACTGCAGCACTGATACGATTCTAGACACTATGAATGATGAATCAACACAGAGGTTGTGCAAGAATTTTTCATTGACGGTAAAAAAAATCTGGTCATAATCTATTTCTATGCACCTCTCACTGGTCTGACAGAGCAATAACCCGGTTTCTGTCTGACAATCCGCTCCTGGTTGTCGGAGGTGCAGCGCGAGCAGGGGAGGGTGCCTGACGAGGTGCAGCTGGTCCAGATGGAACCGGTACTGGGTTCGGATCTGAACCACTGCAGCGCCTTCACAACCACTGAGTCATCGCAAAGAGTGTGATGTAATTGTACCTTGATGCAAAATTTTGGGAAAACCGGAAACAAGAGAATGAAGAACTGGTAAAGTTTTCAGATGGAATTGGTCTGTTGGAACCTGTTCTAAGTCAGAACCGGTTCTCAATTCCGATCCCATCTGCATGGACTTGAATCATGCACTCAAATGCTGTGAATTTTTTTTCTGAGTGAAGCCAATGAGGTCATGCATCAAGAGCGACAACGGCTAACTAATATACTCACTCGCCATCAAGTGGTCAAGGGTGTGAATTGCAATCTGTCAAAATGACAGAGGGCCTTCAAATTTTTCTGTCACCATTTTTAAAAAATAAAAGTAAAAAGAGAGAAAATATTCGGGTAAATACAACATGAGTGAACATGTTCTTCTTTGTTGGTAGGACTGTGACTTTATTTACATACAGTATTACGTAGATGGATAGTCTTTATCGTTCCATAGGGATAGTTGTTTTCCCACATCATCAATTATTTCAATCCTTAATTGCCTCATAAAAAGTGCAGCATCACGAACATACACAGCAACATAATATTTCCCCACATACAGTACACAGCCCCACAGACGTATAACACATGACACATCCCTCCCTGTTTCCCCTCCCTCCCCTTATGCCGTACCTTACAAACATCACAAGACACACGGGGGGATGGACAACTGTCACAGTGGTTTGTTCAATGAGATGATAGCTGAGGGGACAAAGCTTCCCCTAAAATGTGTTTTTACCAGCCTAGAGTTCTGTATCTGCAGCCAGATGGGTGTAAAATTAAAAACAGGTTCAGAAAATGGTCAGGGCTCTTTGATATGGTTGGTGCCAGGCGTATGGTGGCTGTGTGATTTGCATCAGTAAGGTTGGAAGTGGGAAGGTTTATTACCCTGAATGCGTCCATCATGTAACAGCCTGCTATTTATTACAGTCCAATCACTTCAGATTTATATGTGCAGCCCTGATGTCACGTTTAGTGAAGACCCAACAGCTCATACAGCCGTCAGCACGGTGGTGGAGTGCTGATGGTTTGGGCTTCTTACAGTCCACCATGAACTCCTCTGTAGACCAAAGTCTAATGTGAGTCCATCTGTCTGACGGCTGAAGTTTGGACCGAACTGCATCTCCAAACAGAACCATGATCTAAACACAGCAGCAGATCTCATCCAGAACCATGTGAGAGACAAGTCAGACAGTTTATGAAGGTGGTTTTATGAGTTACTTCATGATAAAAAATGACCTGGTAAAATGTGATTCTAGCTGTTGTCTGGCCTTGTTTATTTCACGTCTTCAAGTGTTTTTAATCAGAGGAAGCAGCTTCTTTGTCTCAGTGTTCTTCCTTCTGTTCGCAGGACCGTCTCCTCTGATGGCAGCGATGGAGAACTCAACATGGTCCAACCCGTCGTACGTCCCCCATTATCTCCTGCGTGGCGACCCCTTTGCTTCCAGACTCTCCAGAGAGGCGGACATCGTTGCAGCCTTCTACATCTTAATCATAGGTCAGTGGCCTACTCAGAAGATTTCTCCTTCCTCATTGGTTAATATACGACTGTTCCATCTCATTCATGTTGTGTTTAATGTGGCATTTAGCTCAGGGCTGCTTCAACAAGTGTTTCAATCCCAGAAAAGGTGGAAATGAAATGTGTAAAGTTTGATCTGGATGTCAAGAAGCAGATGTGTCATTTTCCCAGATGTGAGTGAACAGAACACAGGAAGCAGCCTTAAGGGTTCAGATGTGGCTCACTGTGGAGGAAGCATGCAGGTGGTATTGTTGTTGTTTGTTATAAAAATAAAAACCTGCAGGACAAAAGTAGTCCAGTGTTTGTGTGGGCCAGTGTTGGTCAAGTTACTTGGAAAAAGTGATTAGTTACTAAATACATCTCCAATAAAGTAATCAGTTATTTTACAGATTACTTAGTAAAAACATGCCCACTCTGAATGCTCTATAAACCAACAGACCTTTCAGCCTGATTCTACTCTTTCTGCATCCATCACATCAAACTGAACCCAGTCAGTCTGTTTTTATTAGTTTTGGTCTTTTAACTTCATGCACACTGCATGTGTTTGTGTCTGAGTCGGTCCACCGTGCCCTGCAGCCTGGATGGGTTTTGCTGTCTTTTCTCTTTGTGAAGTTTACTGTGGATTTGGACGTTTTCTTCCTTTGTTTCATCTGAACTAAGTGGTGTTTGCTGTCAGAGTCAAAGCTCCCTGACTGACAAGTCGTCTGCATGTGTCTGAAGTAAAGACTGAAAGAACAATACAAGAAAAAAGCCGAGGAATTCCAGGAATGTGGGTATTTTAGCTCTCAGGAACATGTTTATTTGCCTTCCATGACTGAGGCCTGTCATCAGTGTTCTCATGTTTTGGTGCATTTAATGTTTTATGTTGCACAGTTTGTTGCTACTAATTAATAGTTTGTTAATTACCTACTAATGTCATGCTTTAATGCAGTCTAAGTCATTAAATGATAACAGACACACCCCATACAGAGGGAAGCTGGTTGAAGTGGTGTCTGCCTTCTACATTAATTTAATACAATTTAATTTATGAAAAACAAAAAGAAAAGTAGTGAAATGAGAGATTTTAATAATAGATACCTTCATCATGAGTGTCATTATTGTGAGCTTTAATAAACGCTTTGATTAGTTTTTTCCAGGAATGATTATAAACATATAACTTTAATGATTTTTAAAAACAAGAAATAGGTCTACAAGTTTCTCTCTTCCACAGAGTCTCAGTTATACAGATTTATTTCAAAAGCACCAGTTCACGACAAAGGTCCTCTCAAAATCAGAATCATAGCCATCAGGTCCAGATTCAAGCCAGTCAACTTTTCATTTGTAATAAAATTTGATTCACTATGAAATGCCACATAATCAGATTGTTTTATTATAATGGCGTCATGTCCTTGCGCCGTTCAGCGGAGGCTTACAGCTGTTCTTTGTCATAAAGTAGTCCTGAGTCTAAAACAGTACCTGTAATTCCTTTGTGTTACTTTTTATTTTCACTTACAGTCGATCTGATTTTTGAGGTCACTAAGCAGAATTAGTATCACTACTGAGTGATTTTTAAGGACTTTTTTTCCCCTGCTAGTTGTTACCATTCATTTACATTGTTTTCTGCTAAGCTAAAGCTAAAGGAGTACTGCTGGATCAGGATAACGACTGGGCTGGTTTAATATTGTTTTTGCCCACTTATCTAACTATGGAGCAATAGACAAATAATGACTTTTAGGTGGAATGACCCTTTAATGTAGTCAGGGTTTCTGCTTCATGATGCGGCGTGTAGCTCAGTTGGTAGAGTAGCTGGTCTGGTAACTGGAGCGTCGCCGGTTTAATCCCAGCTCCAATTGGGTTACCTTGTCGTTGTGTTCTTGGGCAAGACACTTCACCCACCTTACCTACTGGTGGTGGTCAGAGGGACCCTCGGGTGCTGGTGCTCTGTCAGTGTGCTCCAGGACAGCTGAGGCTATAATGTAGCTTTTCACCATCAATGTATTTATTATTTGGGGAGTGTAGAACAAAATGGCAATTGGCTGTTTTTTACTTTTAAGCTTCAGAAATAATCTGCTGTGTTATTAAAGAAACATGTATTGGTTAGAAAAGTCTACTTTGTTTAAATCACAAAGAGAAAAGATTTCCATGTTACTTTAAGCTTCTCTATTGGTGACAACAGAGTTGCTGTTTTAAATGAGATCATTGAAACTGTTATAAATAAATGTTGCTTTTATTTGAAGTGTGTGGTGGCATCTTATTGCTCACTTATTTGAGCTGAATGTTAATCAGGGTTTCTATACTTTTAAATTGGAAATCATGAGGATGTAATTGTTTTGTTGAATAAATCTTCAATTTAGCAGTAATCAGTAAAGCTCTTGGTTGCAGCGATAGATGCAGCATGGTGAGAGGAGCGGACGTGTGGAAGTGCTTCAGGGGAAACACACTTAATGTGGTTTATGATGTTTTTATTCATTCTTATGATTCGTTTTCACATCAGCTCCCATGTGGGAATGCTCCCAGGGCCCAGTGCTGGCACAGAACCTCCATTTGCTGCTGTCATCTTTCCCAGTGTTGTGTATCATATGAGTACATAGAAACAGAGGCACAGTATGCTCATTGTGATATTTATTAAATTCATTTCTTTACAAACCTCCATGTGAATCCACAGAAATATAACAGGTTCATTCATCAGTTTAAATGATCTGTGTTCAGATGAAGCCGGTCTGTAAAGGATGCATCTGATAAACAACAGGTCTGAGGTGAAAGGTTAGTCATTAATAACAAGGTGGTTTTAGTCATTTACTGAATTTAACGGGTTATTTATAGAAAGGCTTGTGGTTGTGTTAATGTCACTGAACTCAACATGTGGCTTTGTTGATGGTTACACCAACACTAGATAGAACAGAGAAAAGCGAGCGTCTCTTAAAGTGATAATATGCAGTTTTGGGCTCCCTCTGGTGTCCGTTTTAAATTACTGCATTAAACAAGTTACCAGATTGTTTCAGCTTCTAAACGCCAATATCTACCTGTTGAAATGTCTCCTCAGCCTTCATAGCTTTCTACAGGAGCGGTTATTTACTCTTTCAAAGAAATCAGCTGTATTCAAGCAGGGAGAAATTGAAAAAAGCAGGAATCATGAGCTAAAAACACTCCAGTGCTAGCATAACAGCTAGCCACATTGGGTTAGCCTAACCCTCGTGAGACAAGTGACTTCCTGGGTACCGTGACGGCGACGGAGATCTTTTTTTTTTTTTTTTACCCCGTGTCCTGTCCGGCTGTGGAGCAAACAGAATAATGTCTGAGTGCCAAAAACAAGCCCAACAGTGTTGCTGTTTCAGGTGAGAGGTTACAGCCACTGCTATAAAACTCCTCCTGATTTTTGTTTAAATATAACCCCAAAATCTTTATTTAGAATATTTTTATGGTTGATTGGACACGGAGCCTGAAAGTGAAGGGAAGGGTACAGAAAGAGGGATGGGGGAGAAAGTAAACAGAAAAAGAAGAGAACAAGAGACGTGAAGAGTCCACTTCTAGACCTGCAAATAAAGCACAAACAAACAAGCAAACAAAACAGGAAGAAAAGATACAACAGCAACAAACAGCATATGAATACACAACAGTTGTGATATTCTTCAAATGTATACGTATACACCAGTTCAAGAGAGTTCAGTGTCAACCACAGCCCCAGTTAATGTGTCTGAAAACACCTGAGTCCGTCTTTATGTGAGCACCTTGTGATCACCTGTGTTTGTGTATATATGCGCGCTTGTTTATGTAAGGTTTCTCTATTGAAACATTCAATAATAAGTTCGAGGAGCCACAGACCCGTCCCCAAGGCCCACGGAGGACGCGAAGGAGGTCCAGGCCCCAGACGTCTAGAGGTCACCCAGGGCACGGACACCCCAGGGAGATCGCCGTCAGGGCAGTCGCTAAACTCTCCCCCAGAGGGCGCAGAGGCTCACCCCACGTGGGCCCCCGGCAGTCGCCGCGCTAGAGCCCCTGGGGGGCCGCGGCTAGGAGCTCACAGGCACCGCCTGCAGCCGGCCATCCAGGGTAGATCTAGCCGGAACCAGAGACCCGAGAACCAAGAATCGAACCAGCCCCAGCAGAGGCCCGACCACCCCCGGGGGCCCAGATCCCACCAGGCAGCCACAGGAAGAAGAGCAGGCAGACGCCCCCAGCACCCAGCCCCAGACCCCGAGACACCCCAATATGCCAGCGGAGAAAGGCACCACCAATGCCGAGGCGCAGCCAGGGAGGATAGTCTCTGCCGAGGAGGGCCTAGCATGTCACAGAGAGGGGGGGGAACGAAACCTGACAGAAAAACAGTCACACACAGACACAATCACGCTCCCTCCCTCATGCGTGCACACACACATTCCTGCAAACATACCAAGACACACAATAGACGCTGTA
>SSNR01000281.1:81270-100522 GCA_006937965.1 Callopanchax toddi
GCATTTTGAACAGTCACTAGCTCACTAGTAGGTGGAATTTGCATGAACTAGTTAACATGTAATGTTTTTTAGTGCTTACTTGTTAACATGTATGGCAAAGTCATCAACTAGTTCAGTCTAGGAGTCAACTAGTGAATAAAAAAGCCTACTAGTAGGGGATTTTGGCCTACTAGTGCAGTTTTTTGGCTGACTAGTTTAGTTTTAGCTTCAACTAGTTGACCAAAAGTGTGACTAGTTGGGAAAAATTCTTACTAGTAAGAATTTTTACTCAACTAGTACATTGTTTTTCTGAACTAGTTGTGGCAAATTTTGAACTAGTCAAGTGTAGTCGCGAACTAGTTAACCGTTATGTCACTTGATATCAAGGATATGTAATAAATGCTCAAACGGCTTGCCATACTTCGGAAACTGGTCATTTACACTGAAAGCTTTACCTTTCAGCTCCCTGCCGTGGGACTTCACTAAGATTTTCTCTTTAAAGTGTTCGAATTTTGCCACGATGGGGCGAGATCTTTTTCCGTCCCCTCTCTTGGCTCCAATCCGGTGCACACGGTGGAAGGTGATGTTTTTAACCGTCTCCTCCGGGATCTTCATGTAGGTCTGGAGGAAGGTTTTCACCGTCAGCTCACAGTCCTCCTGCGCTCCGCCTGTCTGCTCAGGTAAACCTGCAAACACTAAATTATCCCTCATACTCCGGGCCTGGAGGTCCAACACTGCCTGTTGTAGGGTTTTATTATCGTGGGAGAGCCGATCCATTCCCGTTGTGAGGAATGTCACGGTCTCCCTAAGAGACGCGTTCTCTGTCGCCAGAGACTCTACCTGTCCCTGACTGAACTCCAGAGACTCGCGGAGTTTCTGGAAATCTTTATGTAACTCGTCTAGCAGGTGTAGACGTGACTCTACTCCTTCAAGCTTCTTTTCTATATTTTCCAGAACCTCATAAATTCCTTTATCGGCGGGGGCCTCCGCCGCCACCGGAGAGTCCGGCTATCGGCTCCTCTTGGCAGGTTGGTCCGTCTCAGCTAGCTGTTTCTTCAGCCCCATAACTAAACTATCAAACACCTGATCAATAAATTCCTGGAGGCTCTCAAGAGTTTCCTCAGTCTCCTCCAGAGTGAGTTGATGGTGGCTTTATCTCACCGAGTTATTTGCGTTGCCAAATAAACAAGAGTGACAAAGTTAAGCAAAATGTTTGAATTTGTTTGCTAATCAGCTGCCACTCACCATTCAAACGCTACCGTGAGTTCCCGTCGCTTCCGTCAGTGCTCGCGCATCACCAACAGAAAAATGATCTGTGTTCAGATGAAGCCGGTCTGTAAAGGATGCATCTGATAAACAACAGGTCTGAGGTGAAAGGTTAGTCATTAATAACAAGGTGGTTTTAGTCATTTACTGAATTTAACGGGTTATTTATAGAAAGGCTTGTGGTTGTGTTAATGTCACTGAACTCAACATGTGGCTTTGTTGATGGTTACACCAACACTAGATAGAACAGAGAAAAGCGAGCGTCTCTTAAAGTGATAATATGCAGTTTTGGGCTCCCTCTGGTGTCCGTTTTAAATCACTGCATTAAACAAGTTACCAGATCGTTTCAGCTTCTAAACGCCAATATCTACCTGTTGAAATGTCTCCTCAGCCTTCATAGCTTTCTACAGGAGCGGTTATTTACTCTTTCAAAGAAATCAGCTGTATTCAAGCAGGGAGAGATTGAAAAAAGCAGGAATCATGAGCTAAAAACACTCCAGCGCTAGCATAACAGCTAGCCACATTGGGTTAGCCTAACCCTCGTGAGACAAGTGACTTCCTGGGTACCGTGACGGCGACGGAGATCTTGCAATCGTGGTTTTCTGGCTGTAATCACCAGATGGGGCTAAGTGACTTTTCATTAACTCTGTAAAGGGTCATATTAGCACAGACTGGCTCAAGGAAAAAATTTAAAAATATGAAAAAGTTGCATATTATCACTTTAAAACTTGGTTTGTATTTTAAAAATAAAAACATTATTAATATTTTTTCATCGGTTTTTATGATTTTCAACCCGTTAGTTTGATTCTCTCACTGGCTGACAGGTTTTACTTTGTGCCATAAAGTCTGTGATGCAGCACAGATGTTCCAGCAGACGGCACAATGTTAGCAATGTTTTCTAGACATTTAGATGCTCCAGGCTTCAAAAGCACTGTCAGCCCCATGTTTCAGACTCTGTTATTTCCATTGTGCTGTTTGAAAATTCAATAGGACTCTATGAAATTAGTTAGGTTGTTTTTCTAATTCAGGTTTTTCCATTTTTATGTTTCTGAATTCCATGTTTTATGATTTAACCACATTTTTCACCTAAAGATGGTCTCATTATAAGGTAGATTAAAGCAAAAACAGGACATTTAATCATTTATTAGGATGCCTAAAAAGTTGTTGAACATGCTCAGATGGTCATAACAAAAAGGAAGACTATTAGATAAATGAATCCACATAGAGTAACAGGCTTTATTCATAATAGGAACTCTTTAATATAATTTACACCAAAACAATACCTCTGATGGAACTGGTGATAGTCAACATAGGAGAACATCTTTCCCCCCTAATGTTCACTTTTCCAATTGAGCCTTAAGCTTATAGTATCAGATTGGATCCCCACATACATGGATGCATGACTAAAGAGTCCAATATAAAATATCATTGTATGCAGATGATATTCTCCTGTATATAAAACAGCCTAAAATTACTATTCCAACACTTGTGGATAAGATTAACCTAACCATCTATCAGGATACCAAATCAACTGGTCTGAGGATTTTTACTTTACTTTCTCCCATATGGGAGGTATGCCACTTTTGAATAGCTTCCCTTTTAAAGTCTCTCTTGAGAAAAAGCGTTCTTATGAATAGAAGTAACAAAGGACTTCACCTCACCTGTCAAAGCAATCTTAATAGAAAAATTGCAAGGTAACATACTAGAACCCTCCCGTTCTCATTAATTTGTAGAATTATTTGTGTAAAAATATCTTTTTTTAAAGCTTCTGTATTTATTTCAACATACCCCTACATCCCTCAAACACTCATTTTTTAAAAAAAACTCAGTCTCATAGTAATTCCTTATCTTTGGGGGAATAAAGCATTTAGAAAAAAAATTTAACCAAAATCAAAGCCCATTGTGAACTCATAATACTCTGGTGTGTAATTTTCCGTTTTCTCTCTTGTTGACAGGAGTTTTCTCTGCACTGGGGAATGGCTACGTCATTTATACGAGCTTCAAACGCAAGACCAAGCTGAAGCCTCCTGAGCTCATGACTGTCAATCTGGCCATGTTTGATTTTGGCATATCAGGTACTGTGAAACATTTTAAAAACAGCAACATACATACATATATATATATATATATATATATATATATATATATATATATATATTTATATATATATATACCCCATATATTTATATGGGGTTTTGGAACCAAACACATTTTTAGAAAGTGAAATAACAGATAGCTACCAAACATTCCACAAATGTTCACAAGGAGCAAAGTAAAAACAGCAGAATGTGTGTGAGCTGTAGAGCAGGCTGTGAAAGTCAGCATCAGTTAGTCTAGACCAGGTTTGATAAACCACTACTTAAACCTAGTTTACTTCTCCGTCTGCGTCGGTATGGAGACACGCAACGCCATTATCCGTCAACGCAAGGACTGTCCAACAGGCTCGCAAGGACGGACGGAGTCGAGCTCACTTTTCTAACCATCTGTCAAATGAGACAAAGAGTGCACGTCTCTGATTGATCAGCCCAACAACCCAAGATCATTTCCAGCTTGTCACCGGTATCAACAGAATAGTAGAAGTAGAATCTCACAGAAGCAGATATGGATCAGCTCGAGGAACGTCTAGCAGAAGTACGAAAGTACGAACATTTATATAACCCATCAGTGTCCCTCAAAGGTTGAACAAGAGTTGCATATTTGCTCGTCCTCTGCCTTGTCCTGTTCAGTGGACGGACATTCAACAGACACCTCTGTTTCCTTCACTACTGCTGCTCAGATCCCAGTCCGGCCCAACCCAAAGTTCCCATAGGTCCACCGGGGAAATGTATGCCCAGCAGTGCTGCCAGATTGGAAATGTTATTGTACCTGTATCTTAAAATTATTGTATTTTGAGAAAAATGATCATACACTAAGTTACATCCTGACATGCCTGATGACCCACAGCTTTAATATCAGTTTATCAAACACTGCAAAATTATAGTCTTTAAAGTAGTTTTAGCTTTAAAGAATCTAACACAATGATTAAAGCAAGCAGCTCTTCTGCAGATTCCACACAACAAAGGGCTCAAATTATCATATTTATGAAGCTATTGATGTACAGAGTGCTAAATTATCCTACAAATACAATAATTATCATACGTCTGGCTACACTGATGCCCGGTGGCCAGTCCAGTCCGGTCCACATCCACACCTTGCTGCTCGGTGCAGACCTCTGTCCAGGCGGAGGGTGCGCGCCTGGGAGCAAGGACCGCAGCGTGCATCACAGAGTGAGGGGCCTGCCAGTCGGTCCAGACACGCCTCCTTTCCCAGGACACAGGTCCGTGCACAGCAGCACCTCGATCCACTGAGCTGGACATGCAGCGCCATTTCTGCACTCTTGCTGCATCTCCTTTTGTTTCCTCGAGGCTTTCCAAAACATCTAAAATCTGCTTTTGCGCCATTTGTGGTAAATACATCTTTGAGGTCACCATCAAGGGGGTGCTGCAGCCCCCCCAGCACCCCTACTTCTCGTAGTAATGCCTCTACCTCCTGTCAGAGACCTCATGGTGGCTGTAGGGTTCCTCTATGAGTCACCTACAACTCTGCGTTTCCTCCACAATAGGACCAGTGTTGAACCTGTTGGACCATCAACCTCAAAGCAGAAAAAGAGGAATAAGAGCGCAGATTGAAGCATGGGGTTGCTAGGCAACAATGCTGTGTGTTCTTATCAGATTCTGCCTTCTGTTGCCTCAAATTGTGCTACCTCAGGACAGTTCATCCCAACATCCCAGCTCAGTCTGATCCAGTCTGATGGATCCGGTCTGCTGCTGTGGAGAACCCGACTCTCTTTAATGCTGACTCCATTGCCAATAAATCATTCAGAATGGATGATTTTATCTGTACCTAAAAACTATCTTTTGTCCTTAGATGAACGTTGCCAGCAGAGCACAGATGCTCCATCCTTCACTGATCTCAGTCCAGATAGTTACTGCTGTTTGAGCCAGGATAGCTCATCAAAGGAAAACAGATTCAGTGTTCAGGAAGCATTCCACTTGTTATTCAAACAACTCTTTATTGTTACTTGATTTATCAGCCGCCTGGTCAGAACAGCTCCTTTAAAAGGAGTTCCTTGTTTTTTGATCCTCTACATAGAAACATCCTAGGCTGATTGTGGTTGGCGATGCGGTCGGCTCCGTGCAGCAAACAGCTGTTTTGAACACTTACAGGAAGGTTGAACTTTATGCTACAGTTAAAGAGTTGCTACAAGCTGCAAATTGCATTACAAGATTAATAAACTATAATCCTGTCTTTATTTTTAGTTGGAACACAGGGTTTCTCCCAGAAAACTTGCTAAGCCTGGTGGTAGAGAAGCCCACAGACAGACACCACCAGACCCTCTGCTTTTTCTGTCATATGGACTGCAACTAGAGAGAGAGAGCTGAACTAGCTCACTTTGTTTTAGTTTTGTAGCTTTAGCCACAGCTAAAAGCTGTTAGCCACTGTTAGCTTTCCTCTGGGACAATCCTGGACTGATACAGACTCACTTGGGTTCTGGGGCTTAGCCTGGTGGGAAGCCAAGGAAATCAACTGTCATTTTAAATGTTTCAGCTCAACTGTATTTATTTTGAAGTTGACATATAACTGGCCCATGTACACCCCACACACTGCACACACAGTTAAGGTGAGGTCAACACAGAATGTGTGTGTGCTGAAAGAGAAGAAGTCTTAGTAATGAGTTCATGTGTTTCCCCTGCAGTCACTTCTCCAGCAGTTCAGACTCACAATCAACGTTTTCTGCCCTCATGTCTTGTGATGTTACTCACATAGCAGCATTAAGAGTAAATCAGTATTTATTTTCCAAAATAAGCCTTTCCATGTTAAGTACAAGCCTAAAGGTCAGAATGATGTCTAGAAGGACACACTGATTTGGCTGCTTTGGTTTGCAGAGGACAAGAAGACAATGTGATTGGTCACAAAAACTACCAGTGATCATTTATATTTCCCAGTCCGGTGGTGTCATTTAATAAGATTTCCCTTCAATATTTTTTAGCATGTGTGTGCAAAATTTCAGATCTGCATGTGTAAATGTGTGCTGCTCCATACCAGTTTTTTTCACCCTCTCATCAGTGAACAACCGTCCATCCATCTTGAGCCATGCCTACTGCCAGTTATATGAATGTGTATTAAAGCGTGCACAAAGTGGTGCCCAAAATTCCTTCAAGAATAGCTGCTTAACTTTATAAGAGGATATTGCAAATGGAGCCGTGTGATGAGGGGCTACCCTTTGGACAAGTCTCTCTGCATGTCATGTCACAACAGACACTCCTCCTGTCTCCCAACCGGAGAGAGACATGGCACAGCAAATATGGAACCCAGCATAAATCTGTTTGCCTCTGGGGAAAATGCTCAATCGTATGATCTTCTTGCTTCAGAGTGCGCTCCTCAGCAAGATACACCAGCAAACTGGTACCAACCTGCGACCGTAACCCAGGTACAGTGGCTCCCTTTGGGACCTGTGCCTAGAAATTTAGGATATTTTTTCTGAAAATGAGCAGTTTCTGAAGTGTGCTCCACACAGATCTGATATGCTCCTAGTAAGTGGCTCATTTTGTAAGCCTGGTGTTGGGAGAGACATGGTTCCTTCACTGAGCTTTTTGTTGATATATTCACTTTTCCTCAGGAACTTTACTGGCTATATCTGCCTGTCAGGTTGGCAGGGGCGGGAGATCATCTCATGGTAAGGTTCATGAAAGGTATGATATAGTGTATCATCCCAGCATGATTTAAAGCCATACTCAGTAGCCAGGTAAACAAACGAGGTCTCGCTAGCTAGTTTACAAAAACACGACTCGGTGCACTCACCCCTCTCGTCAGGTAAAATCCATAAGCCAGCCTTCCCACGGACATGGAACTCCGTTTTGCGACAATAACAATGCAGAGTCTAATTTCAGCCGCAGAAATGTTCCCCCAGCTTTTCCTCTTTTCACTCCAAACGTTTTTAGTTTTCTGCTAGCTGAAAAGGTGGTTTTTGGGGGGGACTCTGGTATTTTTATCTTAAAATGGAAACAGTAACTCGGCTCTCTGTCCAACTTCTACTTTCACTTCCGGGATGTTCTGCCCCAAAATGTGTCCGGGTGGATTAATGCCAACCCAAGCAGTCAGGAAATGCGGCAGACAGACAGCTGGATTGTCCAATCCTATCGTTCGGACCGAACGATAGGATTGGCTGAAGTTTTTAGAGAACTGCGAGACAACCACTTCATTGATTTCTTTTTTTTTTTTTTATCTCCACAATATATTTATGGCTATACTATGTTGGAACGTTGTTAAGAGGCTTTTAAAAAAAATGTTAAAAGCTACATTGTTTACCTGGCTACTGAGTATGCCTTTAACATTGGTATTAGGTGCATTGTGCGACCCACCCACCTCTCCTAACACATTTATTAGATTTGTCCACTGCTTGGACACAACAACCTGTGATGTCACTCAGTCCTTTTAGCATTGTGTACTGACTGAAAGAGAACTTGGGGAAATGTATACAGAGGCTACACTAGAATTCTTCATTGTCTGTCATTTTGACTGACAGATTCAAAAAGAAAATCCCATCACAATCTATTTTCACCTCTTAAATTTTAAAGCACCACCTTCAGGTTGGTATTGTGAGGATGAATTCCCATTCTGTTGTACCCCCCCTTCAGGAACCTTTAGTTATACTACATACCCCCGTTTTCTCAGTTGAGTGCACGTCATGCTTGATCCGTGCAAATCTTTGTACACAAACTCCTTGATATCTTTCTCCAGCAGCCATTGGCCAAGAAGCATATTTTTATATTTTTTGTCAGCTGTTTCTATGGTTACTGATGTAGAATAATGAGGATTTTAATAGGTTTCAGAGACTTTTATTGAAAATTCCATTTCGCTGACGTTAGAAGATGTTGCCAGTGCGTGAGGCTTGCTGTCTGTCACTGCTGATAATTTACTTGATTTTGTTACCTGTGCTGTTGCAATAGGAATGGTAAATCGCTGCTGGATATTCATCCTTCTGCTAATAATCTGAAGTTGGAATTCACCAGACACAGAACTTCTCCTCCATTTTTTGGGGATTCCTGCTCACCTGTTTCATGTTTGGATGTCGTTTCTCCTTCCAAAGTGCACTCATCATCGTGGTCTGCTGGTGAGGCTTAGGGGAACGCTTAGAAGTTTATCTCCAGCCTCTTCGAGGGAGTTTGGTTTGGTGCCTCGCGTCTCTTCTCCTCTGCCTATGCTGGACCCAGTTGACACCTGGCTGGGACCTGTTTATATATTTACACAGTACCGAATCAGACCTTTTAAAGGTTTTTAATAATATAATTTTAGCAACCGACTCAGGTGACTGTGCTCAAACCTTTACATTTTATTAGCTGCTTTTGACACAAACAGCCAATTCCTTTCTCATTTGGAGCAGTTGGGCGGCAACCGTGGTACAGCCAACCGTACTTTCTGCATCTGCTTTCCTGACCATATGTACTCTACTCCTCTCTTGTGCGGGGTTCGACAGGGCTCAGTTTTGGGTCCTCTCCTCTTCACTTTACACTCCTGTCAGCCTCTTTTGAGAACGATGAAGAAATGCAGAAGCTCTGGAGACGATTTTTGATTCAAACTCATCCTAAGAGGAGTTTGGAACTTATCCAGTATTAGTGTTTATGTTGCCTCCTACATGTGTAAGAAAATTACTGTATTATAGAAAATATTTTAGAAGTAAACGTGTAGATTTAAAAGTACTTAATCACCCAAGAAACTTTTTGTACAAAGAGAGGGAGAAGTGGCTTCTTTGCTGTCCTTTTTGACACCAGAACATCCTCCAAATTCCTCACTGTGCTGCAGATGCACCAATGGAATGGTTGGATTAGGCAAAAACTATTTAATTAATTGTAATTGATCTCTATTTAAAGCATTATGAAGTTCATGCAGATATAATGATATATATTTTAATAAGCTGTCGATCAGATATTAGAGTAATCAAACAAAATCTTACCATTCATAAAATCATGAATATTAATATTGTTTGGTTTTAATATTTGATTGGAACTGAAGATAGGTTCTTCTGGGTATCCACAAACATTAATAAGTTGGCCAAGTTTACTTTTTATAAATCAGTTTTATTATTCTAAATTTTAACTAATGAACACAACTAAATAAAACACACAAAACATTGATCAAAGTGATTAATAAAAGTCTAATGAGTTTGGGAGTTAATCAAATTAACCTGGCTAAGTTTGGTTTATTAATTACTATGGATGATTGATTAATTGGTGAAACAGTGATTTTCTCATCACGTCACGTCTCAGCAGAAAGCCTTTGCGTTGGACGAGTGACTGCAGCTTTCACTGTAGCTTCATGGCTGTCTTTGCTGCGCCTGCAAGGATTTCAACATTCAATTAGTCAGACTAAAGCATGAAGTCTCATGATATTCATGTGAAGATGAAAGTATTTGTCAGATCTGACCCAGTTCATATTGCTCTAGGTCAGGGTTTAGGGTTAGGGGTTAGTCTTGGGGGGGGGGGGGGGGGGGGGGGGTTGAATCATGACATACAGAATAAACAGAGAAAGATGGCGTTGGTGTGTGTGGCACGCTGTCAGTTCCAACCATTTTTGTATTTTTGTTACTTTTATTTGAGCATAATGCAAAACTCTCTACTGACATGTGATCACTAAACGCTGCTGGATCTCTGACTTGTGCAGGTCGACAGTTTAAGGTGTCCAGTCCTGGTCCTCGAGGGCTGGTTTCCAGTCTGTTTCAGAGGTTTCTATAATGAAGGTTTGATTGTTGCTGTCCAGACAGAAGCCTCTGGTGAAGGACATTTTAAATCTACTGGGCTTAATTGAACACATTCTGCACTCAGACTGGATCGGGTTTATCTCCTGGTTAAACAATTATTAAACTCACTATAACTGATGTCAACTTTTCTAACCATTTCTCTGTCTTGATTTTATTCCTCTCTGTCCTGCTGTCAAACCTCCTGAGCTGAGTTACTAACCACTCGACTGCTGCTCAGTTCTCTGCTGCTTTAAACCACAAAGTTATCCTCTGGATAGCGTGGGAAAATAGTTTCTCTGCTATAGCATCTCCCTGTAATAACCCCTGTGCTCTGTTCGCCACACTGAGCTCAGTTTTAGATGCTCAACAACCTGCTGATCTGGAAGCTTCCACTGAACTGTGCAACTAGCTCCTTTGGAAAAAGCGAAAAACAGATTTCTCCTGTAGCTGACGACCCAATCATTCTAATCCCACATCTGGCTGCTTTTAATAACAATGAGTTGGTTTCTTTCTCATCGTTGGAGAGTCTGATTTTCAGCATTGAAGCCTTCAGGCTCTCGCTACAACACCATTTCTCCTCGCTTACTAAAAGAGGTTTTTTCCTACCTTCCAATCTCTCCATCATAAATAGCAGCTTAACCTCCGGTGTGGCACCAACATGACAAGAAGTGTTTCAGTCAGGGTTGAAAGCTCACCACAGCACAGAGTCTGATTGCTGAGGGTGTTTAATGTCATTCTAACAACAGCCTCTGGTGGCACGGTTGCTCTGATGTTACTGAATTTACCAGCAGCCTTTGACCCATAAAACACTGATTTCTATCTCTCTGATAGGACCTTTTTGTGTCCATATCGGTGGCTCCAGCTCTAACTGTGCTGCTTTGAAGTCTACATTCCTATAAAGAACACTGGTGCAGCCTCTGTTCAGCCCCGTCTTGACTGTATTACTGAGCCGCTGCTCCTTTGCATCAAGAGGAATCAGCGGAGGCGGTTCTGATCAGGATGCCATCGTCGCCTCCCAGACACGTCCCACTGGGAGGAGACTAGGGGTCATGGTGCTCCACTGCTTGTTGATAGCAGAGCCTTCCCCACCTCAGCATCAAAGCTCTGTGTGTCTCAAATGCATTAAAATATGGATGTAAATGCTTTTAGTAAAGCATTTCCCTTTACCTCCACATTAGCATTATGAATCCTCTACATTAGTGAAATGAACTGTGGTTTCAGAAGAGTAATGAAAGAGTTCATCCTTGATAGAAACAGGACCACCAGGTTGATGTCAAGAAGCTTTGAGGCTTTTTAATCTGTGTGATGTGGTTCCAGATCATGTGACCTTTCCTCTTCACTTCCACCTCTTAAGCCTGACAAGCTGTTAACTCTTCTGCACTAGCCTATAAATGTCTTTATATTAGTTTTATTTACATAGCTCTTCCTTCCTACGGATCTGTGTGAAAACAAAGACTTCAGGCTCCAACAGGCAAAGAAAAGGCTCCCCTGGATTGTAGAGGAAGGCTGTGAACATGTGTAGTTAATGCTGTTAAGCCCCTCAGCATGTCAACAATCATGCAAATGTCTCTGTGTTCTAGTTTCTACCTGAATAACAGCTTTCTACTAGATTGATGACATTTTTAGGACTTTAAGTCATTTTGAGAACCAGAAAGGAGTCGCTAACCAACATCTAGAGGGTGGGGGTCACAGATTTAAAAATAAAAACGCCGTCTTCCTACCCTAAGGTAAAAACACATCAACTTTACTTGTTTTTCACATGTGATCCCATGTGGAAAAACATGGGGTCATATGAACATGTTAAAAACATTCAGAGTCTTACAGGAAACATGGGTCAAACATGTGTTTCACGTGTTAATTCAACATGTTTTTACATGTGAAAACGTGCTCTTGTTTCCCATGTGACGTTCCCATTTCTTCATCTCAAATTCAAATGAGAAACATGTGGAAAACATGTACTTCGCATGGTGATTGCACATGTTCTCATGGTTTCCACATGTGTGGTTTTTCTGTAAGTTTTTCAATATTTCACATGTCAGGCTTTAAAGGGTCAAGGCGGCAACAATACACACTGGTTTTGCTGGTTTGGGTATTTTTGAGCTAGCCGTTGAGGGCGATCAGAGTGTGGCAGGAGGGTTGGTGGTTGGTCACTTTGTGTTTCTGGGTTAGACTCTTCACCCACCTTGCCTGTGTGTGAATAATGGATCCTCTGAAGGGTTTTAGGTTGCCTTGGGGGAAATGATGCTGAATAAAATCTTATCTATTATTATTATTATTATTATCTGTTCTGTAGAGCATTAACTCTAGTTTTGTACAGATGGTTAAGTTAGCAAATTATTTACAACTTTGCCACATTTCCGAATGACCCAACATTAATAGGATTTGTGTGATGACTGTGGTAATGTCAGGGCAGGAAGTGAATTTAGAGTACAGCCGCTCAGTCAAAGAAAGTTGCTGTTCCTAAAAAGCAAAGCTGTGTAATCATGTGTGGTTTTATGTCTACATATCAGCCACGTTTTTTTCAGTAATTCCAAGAAAACGTCTGGCTATGCCGCTCTGCCGTCTCACCCTGGAGACAGTGGGGTGTGTGTTCCTTTTATGTTGCGTTAGGGCTGTATACCCTACCTAACCCTAAGGCTCTGCAGGAAGAGGGTCCTCATCTGACACACCAACACAATTAGGGACAGAGTGAGGAATAACCTGGAGCTCTGTGCTGAGTTTATGAATTGTAGCTCTGTGTAAAAGACATTCCTATGGAAGGACAAATAAATCTACAAAACACCCATAATATGTAGACACTCACTATGAAAAGTCATGCTTTTACCCAATCCACATGCATCCACATGCATCCCGTGGTCCCCCATGAACTTGGTAGAAGTGCGCGTAAGGGTTCGAGTGCGTAGTAAACAAGTGCACAATTAATTGCAGCATTGGGACAGTGATGATTGCATCATCGGCTTGCGCCCCGGTGACGTGTCTCCACGACTTCAAAATGGCGCAGCTGGTCGCTGTTTTGCTGCTAAAAATGATTTTGAAACAGCAACAAGTAATCGTTTTGAGGAAAATAAAGTGGAGGAACCCGAGGAGACATTTGTTCTGAAGAGGCAGCCATTCTGCTGCCGTCTCGTGAGATTCTAATGCAGCAATGGATTATGGGTATGGCCAAAGTCCACACTGATGGCGGAGTGTGATGCAAGGGTGGAAAAGGGGGTGGGGACAAGGACTGGATTCTCCACTCTAGAGAATCAGGACACCCTACGCACTCACACACCGCCGCTGGAACGCACAGTTGAGAAGCACAAGGGTGGAAGTGCGAGTATTGGGACAGGGCCAAGATATTTATGATTTCACAAACATGAAAACCCATCAGTGGACATTTACTAAGGAAGAAATTCATTCAAGTTTTCTCCTCCGTTTTTCCATTTTCCATCTCTGAGGTTTAGTTTCCAGCGGTAGTTCATGATCTTAAAGATAAGTGATGTCAGTTTGACTTTCATTATGCATTCAGGAATTTTCTCAACATAGACATTAAGCTAAGATTATATCAGAAAAATATGTGTGACAGAAACTGATCCAGTGGACATGGAGCCCACCTAGAGGATGTAGACCTAAAGGGTCCAGAGTTCTGACTGCAGCAGTGAGAGACTTTTAAACATTTGTTTAACTTTTTTCATGTTGCCCTCTGGTGACCTGTAGCCAAACCACTCAGAAACCCTTCATTGTCAGATTGTGTTTGTCACTTGTTTTTTTTTTTAGAC
Source organism: Callopanchax toddi (assembly GCA_006937965.1). Lineage (NCBI taxonomy): Eukaryota > Metazoa > Chordata > Actinopteri > Cyprinodontiformes > Nothobranchiidae > Callopanchax > Callopanchax toddi. The sequence continues at coordinate 95,050 of SSNR01000281.1, forward strand.
TTTGAAAACTCTTTGCTTGGAGTCAGGGGGGCAGATTTGGTTTTTTGTGTGTATTTTTATTTTGCTCCTCGTTTGGATTTAGGAGAACCCTGAAGAAGTGTCACATGAATTCTCCCATTTCATTTTTTGGATCTGAATTCCAAGAAACAAAAATTTGTTTTTGGTTATTTGGCTGTAAGGCCTGGAGATTCTTATTTATTTATTTTGCTTGCTCCTTTTCATTTTTGTGTCAGTGCTGTGAACCACATCAGGAAATGAATGCAGTTTATTATCAATACTTTTCTTACTTGTTTTTTTTTTTTTAGCACAATGGATCAGGTCAGCTTTTAATTACAGTGAGATCAAAAGCGTTTGGCTAAACTTACTACTGGGTCTCAAATGCTGTGGCTTTTATTCTCCTTGATCTTACATGAATCGGCTCAGTTAGAAACTATTTTCATGGACTTCATCCTGGACTGTCTCCTGAGGACTCCGTCTGCCAGCAACATGACACGTGTTGTGTCCAAAGAAACAAAGAAAACCTTTATCTGATGATTGAAAACACGGACGCACAGCAAGGGAAGGCGTCCACAGTTTGTTTTTATAGCTGTGATTTAAAATGGACACTAGGGGGTGCTAAAAACAAGCCAAAACTGCCTAGTGAGCCTTTAAGCAGCTGATCCAGGATCATTCTCTCCAAAAACCTTTACTTTTGATCTTTGATTATTGTTATTAAAATAACAACCATAGCACATAAATGACTAAAGAAACGAAGTTCTTCATATTAAACAGATAAAATGCCCTTCATTTCTTTTAGTTTCACTAACAATCTTTTTCTTTGTCCTCTTTCTCCTCCTGTTATTCTTTCTATTTCATGTTTTTTGTTTTCTCCTCCCGATCATCTCTTTTTTCCTACCTTTCAGTAACAGGAAAGCCCTTTTTTGTTGTATCCAGTTTCTCCCACCGCTGGTTGTTTGGCTGGAAGGGCTGTCAGTTCTACGGCTGGATGGGCTTCTTCTTTGGCTGTGGGAGCCTCATCACCATGACCGTGGTGAGCCTTGACCGGTATCTCAAGATCTGCCATCTCCGATACGGTGCGTCGGAAAAGTTCAATCAGTGCTTCAATTCCTTGTTGGTTCACGTTCTGTTGGGAAACGATGAGAACTACATGATGATTGTTTTCTCATTTTAAAGTTTTTTTTAAATGTTTTTATTAAAACCAGAACAGGACTAGTCTTGCATGCTGTGCCATTTTCCTGTTGTGATTTTCCAATTTAAGTTTCATTTATTTTAAATTAGTGGATATATTTTGTTAAATTATCCTCTGCATGCTTTATAATGTTCTCCAGCTCTATTCCTCCAGCTGTACCACTGTAGATGTCTTCTGGTTTATGCTGCATAAAACAAAATGTAAAGCTAACCCACCCGCTAAAGCTAAGCTAACAAGTCCTGATTAGTGATTTTATCCATCAAACAGCGACATGTCTTTGTTATCGTTATGGCTGAACGTTAGACCAATACTTATAGTGTTGATTGAATACTTTGGTTATTGTAGTTTTGTTCATTTGGATGTTTTTTGTTACTTTCCTGTTTAATGCCAAACAGCCTATGGTACTTTTGAATTGATTGATGAGAGCGATTCTAATTTCCAACTTATTGACATAATTACATTGTTAAAGGATTAATATTATCTAAAATAATCACATATAGACACGATTAAAATGTGACTAAAACTAACCAGCATTTTAGTCTAAAACAATAAAACTAAACCCAAAGTGACTGATAGAAACAGCACTGGCTCACTGTAACAGAGCTCTGATCAGATAGAGACATTAGCTTACAGCTTACAGATTTCAGAATTATCCTCATAGTCAGTCTCTAGCTTTCAATAGTAACTGACCAGTGATAGACGTAGAGTATCATTACCAGCTAAAAGCGTTCCACACTTTGGTTCATTTTGCTCCACAATGTGCTCAGTGATGAAAATGATCAACTAAAAATTCTTGTGTAAACCAGACAAAGCAAAGTGATCATCTGTATTCAGATAGAGATCGCGGAAATCTGAGTTAGCTTGTGTTAAAGGTGATAAAAGTGAGTTTTTCTTCTCCTTTCCTTGAAGGCACTTGGTTGAAGCGCCACCACACCTTCATATGCCTGGGCTTTGTTTGGGCGTATGCAGCCTTCTGGGCCACTATGCCCCTGGTTGGCTGGGGGAACTACGCCCCGGAGCCCTTCGGGACCTCCTGCACTCTGGACTGGTGGCTGGCTCAAGCCTCGGTGTCGGGTCAGAGCTTTGTCATGGCCATGCTCTTCTCATGCCTGGTTCTCCCTGCCACCATTATTGTCTTCTCTTATGTCATGATCATCTGCAAGGTCAAGTCCACTTCTAAGGAGGTCTCGAACTATGATGCCCGGATCAAAAACAACCACGTGCTTGAGATAAAACTCACAAAGGTGAGTTATATATCAGAGGTATTGCAGACATTAAATGCTAACAGCTCAAAAACTGTTTTCTGTCATCTCCCAGGTGGCCATGATGATCTGTGCAGGCTTCTTGTTAGCTTGGATCCCTTATGCAGTGGTTTCAGTTGTGTCTGCGTTCGGAGAGCCGGACTCGGTCCCGATCCCTGTGTCTGTCATTCCTACGTTGCTAGCCAAGTCGTCAGCAATGTACAACCCCATCATTTACCAGCTCGTGGAACTGAAGACCTGTCCATCCTGCTGTTCCAAGGTGAAGAGAAGAAGGAATTATAGGAAAACAAGGTGAAACGCTTAATCAGGATTTACTGTTTTAATGACAAGTTCTCCTAATCAGGACCTGTGTGTGTGTGTGTGTGTGTGTGTGTGTGTGTGTGTGTGTGTGTGTGTGTGTGTGTGTGTGTGTGTGTAAGCTTCAGGTTTCCTGCCCTCACCCCATTTAGCAAAGATTTATAGCAGAACAATATCCAAACTACGTCTAGAGTTCCAGACTTTTTCAGGAAGTTCCTTCGGCAGAGGATCAACCAGAACTGTAAGAAAACAGATGTCAACAAAACAATTCAGTCAGAAAGAGACTAACTTCCACACAAAACACATCAGAAGACAGACACGAGTTTATTAAAGTGCCCATGACATCGGTTTCCATGTTTTCTGACTTATCTATCATGTTGCAACGTTGAGTTCTCACCTTAAACCTGCCAGAAAGAGCACAAAACGGCGTCCATCTGTCTCCTAGTCCAGCCAGTGAGAAGCTCTTCCAGATTTCAGACCCAGGTTTCAAACAGTTTTTTTCACTCCAGCCCGCTATGAGGTCATAGTGATCCGGACTTGCTTATATGGTCAATTCTCCTCCCACATGCACGTTCACGACACCTGGAGCGAGGCAGTGCCGCCGCCATTGCCCATAGACCGTGTAGTGTTTAGTTTCAGTTTCGTTTCTCTTTCACGTGACGACACTGCCCCCTGCTGCAGCAGAAGTGTCAGGCTGCCAAATAAGGAGAAACCCAGCAGAACCGGAAGGCGGCGCTTTCTTCTGATCTCTGAGTTGCTCGTTAGGAAATAATTACAGCGTATTTTGAGTTATAATGGTGCAACGCTAATCTAGAGGCATCAAAGATTACATCTGTTTAATATAAAGTGATTTAAATATGGAGTCACAGGCACTTTAAAGACTTTGTAGCTGGATGAGCAGAACCAGGTAGATAAAAAATATTTGAAAATATAATATAATATAAAAAAAAAAATATATATATATATATATATACATAAATAATCATCGAATGAGGCTTGTTTAGGCAGAGCGTCGCCACAAAACAATCAACCAGTAAAGAGCTATTTGGGTCATTTTGAAGTGATATTAGATCAGTTAATTATATAGAGTAAGGACCACAAGTATAGGAATAAATATACCCACCGATGACATCACTCAAAGTGGGCGGTGTCTCTAGAACAGGAAGTAGTCCTCTGATCAGAGAACTGGTCAGATCAGGAGAGACACTCATCGTACAGTGACACGCACGCACGCACGCACGCACGCACGCACGCACACACACACACACACACACACACACACACAAGGCAGCTACAAAATGCCCATGGGAGACCAGCAGAAAAACAAACACTCAAAACAGCGAGGTGGGAGGGGCACCCAGGAGGAGGACAAGAAAAAATCATGCGTCTGGACTCAGTGTGTATGCAGGGAGGCTGCTTAAAAGGAGCTCAGGTGGTCGACTGGTAGGCAGCTCGAAAAAGTGTCAGGAGCCACGAGTCTGGACCCTTACAGACTTGGGATCTGGGTCTGGGGAGTCCTCCCCTGTGGAGACGTGCTTTTAGCAGGATGTGGAGCATCCGATCCACCTGGACCCTTGTGGAGCTCATGGGTAAGCCTCCCCATCAACTAACCATTTTTACTAAAGAGGAAGGAGATGTGTTCTGTAATGCTGCATCGCACCACATGATGGCGCCATTGTGAAGGAAGTAGAGCTTCTGTTAAGGAGCTGTTCAGAGAACGGACCAATGGACAGACAAGTAAAAGCACCTGTTCCTCAGATTTATTTATCAGCCATGACTACATGTACTCTGATTAAAAATGGTCCCTTTCTGTTTTGAACAGTTTATTTTATACTTTAATTTTCAACATTTTATAACTTGGTAAACAAAAAATCCTAAAGTTGGCTGCTGTAGTTGCTCGGTGTGTCCCGTTTGTCTTATTTACTTAAACAAATGAGTGATGCTGTGTGCTGTGAGTGATGATATACACACACTATTTAAAAAAGTATGAGATATTTGTCCTTCAGGTGAAATATCAGGATGAACCTAAAATCCACTCTAACCTTTACAGGTGACCTAATGTGACCTTTACAGGTGACCAAATGTGACCTTTACAGGTGACCTAATGTGACCTTTACAGGTGACCAAATGTGACCTTCTCTGACCTTTACAGGTGACCTTAATGTGACCTTTACAGGTGACCTAATGTGACCTTCTCTGACCTTTACAGGTGACCTAATGTGACCTTCTCTGACCTTTACATGTGACCTTTACAGGTGACCTAATGTGACCTTCTCTGACCTTTACAGGTGACCTAATGTGACCTTCTCTGACCTTTGCATGTGACCTAATGTGACCTTTACAGGTGACCTTAATGTGACCTTCTCTGACCTTTACAGGTGACATTAATGTGATCTTCTCTGACCTTTACAGGTGACCTTAATGTGACCTTTACAGGTGACCTAATGTGACCTTTACAGGTGACCAAATGTGACCTTCTCTGACCTTTACAGGTGACCTTAATGTGACCTTTACAGGTGACCTAATGTGACCTTCTCTGACCTTTACAGGTGACCTAATGTGACCTTCTCTGACCTTTACATGTGACCTTTACAGGTGACCTAATGTGACCTTCTCTGACCTTTACAGGTGACCTAATGTGACCTTCTCTGACCTTTGCATGTGACCTAATGTGACCTTTACAGGTGACCTTAATGTGACCTTCTCTGACCTTTACAGGTGACCT
>SSNR01000281.1:101106-120826 GCA_006937965.1 Callopanchax toddi
ATGTGACCTTTACAGGTGACCTAATGTGACCTTCTCTGACCTTTACAGGTGACCTAATGTGACCTTCTCTGACCTTTACATGTGACCTTTACAGGTGACCTAATGTGACCTTCTCTGACCTTTACAGGTGACCTAATGTGACCTTCTCTGACCTTTGCATGTGACCTAATGTGACCTTTACAGGTGACCTTAATGTGACCTTCTCTGACCTTTACAGGTGACCTTTATGTGACCTTTACAGGTGACCTAATGTGACCTTTACAGGTGACCTTAATGTGACCTTCTCTGACCTTTACAGGTGACCTTAATGTGACCTTTACAGGTGACCTAATGTGACCTTTACAGGTGATCTAATGTGACCTTTACAGGTGACCTAATGTGACCTTCTCTGACCTTTACATGTGACCTAATGTGACCTTTACAGGTGACCTAATGTGACCTTCTCTGACCTTTACAGGTGACCTAATGTGACCTTCTCTGACCTTTACATGTGACCTAATGTGACCTTTACAGGTGACCTAATGTGACCTTCTCTGACCTTTACATGTGACCTAATGTGACCTTTACAGGTGACCTTGATGTGACCTTCTCTGACCTTTACATGTGACCTAATGTGACCTTTACAGGTGACCTAATGTGACCTTCTCTGACCTTTACAGGTGACCTTGATGTGAGCTTCTCTAACCTCTGAATCCTCATGTTAATCTGATCAGTGTCTCAGTAGTTTTGTCTCAACCTGCTGATCTCTAACAAGGAGCTGAATGGATACATTCACAGCAGCTGTTTGATCCATGAATCCACCATTAAATGTCCTGGATCCATTACAGCTGGTATCTAAACAGTCCTCCTCATCATGATGTTCACATTCTGACATCATGAGACCAAGACCACTCCTAAGAACTGATCAACAGAACGTCACCATGGACGTCTTTTGTCCATGTCCCACACTGATGACCTTCATGGTGACCATGTGACCTGAGGAACCAGATGATGAATGTCACACAACTCCAGGAACATTTATATCCCAAATATTCCTAAGTTTTAGTGAATATTGCATGTTTGTCATCACCTATGAAAGGTGCTGAACCCTCAACTTGACAGTGCCTGAATTAGATTTGTGTAAAGGTGTGAGGACCCTTATTCTACATTTATATTTGAGAGAATTCACATGTTTGTTGTTATGTTCCCACGTTCTTTCAGGTTCTACACCATCTCTGGCTCGTTTAAGGATCCAGTAACAGTCAAAGAATCTGATATCGAGGTGTGAGAAGAAATCTGAAGCCGTCTCGTCTCTTCTACATCGGACTACCTGCTGTGTTCCCAATCTCCAACCAATCACAAGCTGCCTGCTGTGAATCCCAGTGCTAGGATTACTATGACTGTTGACCTTCACCAGCACTCCACCTGCTATGACCTTACCCTCCGCTCCCTCTTCCTGCTGGTTCCTGAGTCTGGTTTGGTTTTACATCCCACTGGACGTCTGAGTGTTTCTGGCAGCTTCACACCTCCTCATTTTAGCCAATCCTTCCATCAATCTTTCCACGTGTTCTGCTGAGTAGCGTTCTCTTTTTTAATTGTTGTATGGACTTTCTAGTATTACAGAAGAGTTTTCTGTCAGTGCCGTGAGCAAAAGAATGTAATAGCAACCACTCAGGTTTGAGAAACAAAATGACCAAGAGGTAAAATAGAGAGGGAGGTATTTTTGCTGTTTTGTGCACTTTTATTTTTCTCTGTGTATTTTAATAGGTAAATATAGAAGTATCTGGTTAAAGTGCTGGCACACATGAGCTCATTATCTCATAGAGAAAAGGCTAATCACTATAACTGATCAGAAAAAGATTTCAATATTGATCAGAAGACAATGAGCTAACAGGTTTAAGGATGAACTCTTTACTGGAAAACACGCACTACCCAGAATGCACTGATACTACCCAGAATGCACTGATACTACCCAGAAGTAAGTAAGTAAGTAAAGTTTATTTATATAGCACCTTTCACAGAAAAAAATCACAAAGTGCTTCACAGAAAACAGAATCAAACATGATAAAAAACAAAATCAATAATACAATCAAAATCATTAAACAACAACAACAAGAGAACATAAAAGAGTTATTTAAAAGCAGTTTTAAATATTTGGGTCTTCAGCTGCTTTTTAAAGGAGTCCAGACTGTCTATACAGCGTAAAACTAAAGGAAGGTCATTCCAAAGTCGCGGTGCAACAGACTGGAAGGAGCGATCACCTCGACTTTTAAATCTGGTCCTTGGAACTGTTAGGAGATTCTGGTCTGTGGACCTGAGAGCTCGGGTTGGAGCGTACGGCTTTATCAGTTCAGTAACATAAACAGGAGCTTGACCATGTAGGGCCCTGAAAGTTAGAGTCAGGATTTTAAAATGAACTCTACATTTAACAGGTAACCAGTGCAGAGACTTCAGAATAGGAGTGATGTCATCTTTCCTGTTTGCTCCAGTGAGGAGCCTCGCTGCAGAGTTCTGGACCAGCTGAAGGCGGTCAAGGGCTTTTTGGTTCAAACATGTGAAAAGTGTGTTACAGTCATCTAGACGGGAGGAGATAAAAGCATGAAGAACCATATCCAGTTCAGGTTTTGACACCAACCTTCTCAGTTTGGAATGCACTGATCACAGTTTTGTGTTTGTGTCATCAATTGTTGCATAAAAAGAATATAACAGAACAGTATTAACTTCAAAATAAAAACAGGTTTTGAGTGTTTTCTGTCTGTAGTGATAGTTGTGTTCATGGGGACATGAGGAGAGGGTTGTCCCTGGTCTCCAGGTCCACATTATGGTCACATTACAGTAATGGATCAACATAACTGTTACAGGTTGTAGTGGACAGAGAAAGTCCTGAAAACACCCAGCTTCTGTTTGGGTGTTTGGTCATTTGGATAAACCAGAGATGTCCACGTGTCCAAGTCAGGTCTCAAGTCAAGTCTCTAATAGTACAAGTCCTGTACTGTCATCATAGCACTTTCTAAGTCCAAGGATTCCCAAAGAGCTTCACACTACATTCAGTCACGCCTGGAGCAGACTGCCAGTAGCTGGAGTCACAGCACACAATCAAGCACTATGTCCAACATAAATCCTTATAACAGCAATTTGACGTCTTTAATCTTTTTAATTCAGTTTAATAAAAAAACAGAGGCTTTGTTGCAGAAGTGAGGGAAGCGTGTCGCCTGCTGCACACGACGGAAAGACGCCACCATGCAGAACGGTGAAGAGGACATCCTCAGCCTCGTAAACTAGACAGTCAGTTTTGCTCTGCATACTATAAATCCACATACCGGTATATATGCAGGCTAACATCCTCACACAGATCAACAAAACTGTGAAACAATACCTTGTCTCAATTCACCCCACCGTCACTCATAAACAAGACATCAAGATGCTTTAACTCTTCTCCTTGAGACAGAATCACTCCCTACTTGGAGGCAGCGTTACTGTTTTCTGAACATGTTAGGAGGAGCTTTCTCTGCGATAAACCACCTCAGTGCACGCTGAAGATCACGGCTTCATAACATGCTAGAGTTTATAGAAACTGAAATCATAAAAACTGAGGAAGCTGCTGGTCACAGACAGGTAATTATCTGATAGGTTGAACAGCAGGAAGGTCCCCAGGTTTTAAATCATGTGTGTTGATGACATGAGGCAATTTTTTTAGATGAAAAAAATAAAGCAAATGTTGGCTGACCGGGGGATGGTTTTTAAAACCAGTCCTGGATACTGTGGTGTTTTGAACATCACCTGAAAGCAGTGAGCATCATAACCCCAACTTCAGAGGGCGGAGCTTAGTGCTGATTGCGTCACCACTAGTGGTGGGATTTATGGCCCTTTGAAGGGAGCCGTTCATTTGGGGAGCGTTCACCTCAAACAGCCGTTCAAAAAACTGACTCTTTTGGTTTTTTCAAGCAATATTTTGAAAAAGAAATGTCATGTGGAACTATGTTTATGGTTGCGACACCTACGTGTGCATTGCTAATTAGCTTCCCCAATAGAACTGATGGGTTCATATCATAGACATGTATAATCAGTATGTATAACGGAAAAGGATTTTAAAAAACCCTCATTACTCAAGGCAGTGATGTTTGAAAAAAAAAAACTAGCTAAGGAAGTGACATGTCTTTGGTTTCTGCTGACAAACACTCGTCCTCTTGTGGCGGTTTCCTGACATTACAACATTATAAATTTACAGCATGTTCTGTTGGACAAATAACACAAATGATCAAAGAATTTATTTAAAACAAATATCTAATAATTTACTCCAATGTTATTCCACCATATGATCAATTTAATACACATAAAATCACTCCAAATTTGAACATTTTTTAAATTTAAAATAAAGTTGTAGATATTTGGAGGCAATATTATGATTTATTCAAACATTAGACACAATAAATTATCATCTTGTTTTTAAGTTTGTTTTGGGTGAAGGTGAAGCTCACATTTAAAGAACAGGCAGGCTGAGCTGTTCAAGTGAGGACAAACGCTAGAAGCAGTGAAACATCTTGTGATTGTATGATCTTTGGCTTCTGCTTTCGCTGGACAGCTGTCACCCTCTTGTGGTGATTTAGTGACATTACAACAAACTAAAGAACAAGGCTTTTCTTACAATCAGATCATGCCCTCTTGTGGTGAAATAGTGACATTACAACAAACTTCAATATAGGCTTTTTTTTAACACTCAAATGTTGCCCTCTTGTGGTTAAATAGTGACATTACAACAAACTTCAATATATGCTTTTCTTACATCCAGATGTTGCCCTCTTGTGACGAAATAGTGACATTACAACAAAATTCAAAATAGGCTATTCTTACAATCAGATCATGCCTTCTTGTGGTGAAATAGTGACATTATAACAACCTTCAAAATAGGCTTTTTAAACAATCAGATGTTGCCCTCTTGTGGCGAAATAATGACATTACAACAATCTTCAAAATAGGCTTTTTTAACAATCAAATGTTGCCCTCTTGTGGTGAAATAGTGACATTACAACACACTTCAAAATATGCTTTTTTTATAACCACAGATAAGTTTTTCAGTATTTAGCACTGACAACAGTATAAGGAAGTTTGTTGTCCTCTTGTGGCAATAAGGTAAAATAACTTCTAGTAAAAAAAAAAAAAAAACTTGAAAAATAAACAGTGAATTAAAGAACACTCATTCTCTCAGTTTAAACCATTATTCAACCATACTTAGGATATGTTAAAACACTGCAATTGTTAAAGAAACAGTGAAAGTCAAACATCATGTTAAATTTTCAAGGTTTTTTAAACTAGAAGTGCTGTAAATAATGTTTGTTGTAATTTCACTTTATGGCCTCAAGAGGGTGAGAGCTGCCTTGTACTGTCGTCAGTGCTAAATTTACCTACCTCAGTTTGTTGTTCTGCTACTTTATTTAAAATTAAAGATCTTCTCAAATTTAAAGTGATTTAGTGTGTATTAAATTGAATATAAGGTGGAATAACATTGACGTGAATTATAATATATTTTATTTAATTAAATTATTTGATAATTCGTGTCCAACAGAATGTCCAGCCAAAAAAATAAAGTTGTAATTTCAGGAAACCGCCACAAGAGGGCGAGTGTGTGTCAGCAGAAGCAGAAACCAAAGACCAAAAAGGCACAAGATAGTTCACTGCTTTTTGTATTACCATCCTTGCTAAATACACTTCACTTCCTTAGCGACAGTAGTTGTTTTCAAACATTAATGCCTTGATTTTATAATGAGCTTTTTATCCTTTTCGGTTTTAATTTCTACTTTTATACAGAGGGAACTTATCCTGACGACTGTGTGTCAGATACAGTTCTGAGGACGATTTAACAAGGAGCGCGCGCTGCCGAAATGGAGCACATCTAGACGGGGGGACTCATATCAATGTAACACCTACTAAAACTTTGCATTTTTGATCCAAGACTAGAGCTGAAAACATGAAAAACAAGACGTTTTTTGTTTTCTTTTTGTTTCAAAAACAACAAAAAAATTAAATCATGTTTTTCTTTTTTGAATAATTGGTTTTCAATTGAAAATGGAAAGAACGAACGATTATTCTCACTGATGTTTTAAATAAAGAGCCATTCTGTTTCAGCCAGCGACTGAAACGAACGGTTCGTCACAAGGATCCGGTTCTGTTCTCCACGTTCACAGTGAAGAGCCGTTCAAAAGATTCGACTTGTTCATGAACGTCCCATCACTAGAACAGAGGACGTAAAGCACGTAGCGCTCAGGCTGATGCTAACAGGAATTCTTCGGTACAGAATGTTTTTAAATGATTTTTAAGAAGAAGAAGAGAAACTCGAGGTGTTTGTTTCTATCGTGACACCATGACTAAAGCAGCGTCCGTGTCTTCACTCGGGACCCGTCTCTCCTCCTTTGTCTGCCTTCTGACCGGACTGCGGTTTTCCTGCTGCCCACAGAAACAGAATGTGGCACCGAAGTGACTCAGAGGCTGGATGTGATTCTAATAAATCAGGTAGGATCATCGGGAGATGTCGATCTGAGACGTAAAACGGTATCAGCGCTATGTTAAAACCAGTCTGTAGTAAACCTGGTTCAGATCTACGTCCTCGCTGTGTTTACCGAACCGAATCTAGACTCATCTGAACGATCTGCTCAGCTTTAGCTCTTTAAAATGCGAGTAAACTGATAGTAGAGGTCAAGATGAGGTGAAGTTTAGAGCTAAAACTGTTTACATGAGAGGCTGAGGAAAGTCACGGCCTTTAAATCAGGATCAGGGTCCCACCGGACTGGACTGGGACATGTTCTGGGTTCCTACTGGTGCCTAAAATCCTTATAAATGCTTGCTGTTTTCATGGTTTTGAATTATCTTGGATTTTAAATACAGTACTTTAAACACTCAGAGTGTGGTCTAGTGAGACAAAGAAGTGGAGTTTGGTTTTATTTGTAATAATATGTCCTGCTGGGACTTTTTCCCTTTAGGAGTTTGGACATTTCTGTTTGTCCTAATTAAGATTTTTCTAAAAACTTTGCAATTAAAACACATGATAACATAAAATAATTTCAGATTTGACACTACCTATCCCTATACTATGGACTGTATTATGGATTAGATTTTGATGAAGGTAATAGAACGATGGCTCATCTGCTGGTTTTCTTTTCCTGTCAGCATTTCCCTTCAGGGTCTCCACAGCCAATCATCTGTCTCCATCTAACCCTGTCCTACTCCACCAATCAGCTTCATGTCTTCTTTCACTGCATCCATAAATCTCCTCTTTGGTCTTCCTCTAGGTCTCCTGCCTGGCAGTTCCCTCCTCTGATATATTCTCTATCCCTCCTCTGCATGTCCAAACCATCTGATCTGATCTCCTAAACATCATCAGCAGTTGGCTAAACAATCTTTAGATCTTTAAAAAAATCATAACAGTTAAACTGATTGGTTTTTCCCCAGGATGGCTCCCAGGGTCCAGCGGACCCCATAGTTCCAAAATCCGGATCTTTGATGGACGAAGACAGAGTATGGTGTCGGACAGCGGCGACACTGGAATTGGTACCTACTGCTCCGACGGTGTGGAAGGTAGGTTCAGGACCACTGTGAGCTCCTGTTCTTGGTGGACCCACATTAGCTAAGAAGGCCTGACTACATAATGGTGTTATTAGTTTGTTTTCCTCTATAATAAAAACAACAAACACAGCCATCTCTGAAACTGCCTAAATTCACTGATTGAAGGACTTAAACCTTTTATTGTGATAATCTGATATTTTTCTGTTTTTAACAGATGACTGTAGTCCCAGTACGACTCCTCTCTCTCTCCAGACGGTCTCACAGCATCACTTCAGCCAAAACGATGATGATGATGATGGTATTCCCATTGGCCTGGTCTCTCCTTACTCATCGCTCTCACCTGGCTCCTACTTTAAAACGCCTCCTTCACCCCACAGCACCGGCCACTGGAGGGGGTCTTGTCCCCTTACCATGGCAGCCACACCTCCTGTGGAGGCACCAGGTGGTCTGGACATGAAGAACCAGCAGCCCCTCCGGCGGAGCTCCTCCTTCACCAAGCTGTCATCAGCAGCTGATAAGAGCTCCACCTGGGCATCCATCAGTCAGTACAGTCCAGGTGCTCAAGGCTCCCTGGATAGAGGTCTGCTTTATGGGTCCAGACTGAAAAGCCAGGGTTCAAAACCGGACCTTTACCTGCCTTTATCTTCCAGGATCTGCAGTAGCGTGCTGCAGCGTTCACCAGGTGCCAGTCCTGGGTATTGGTACAGCCAGCGCAGTAGATCCACCGATCTGAAACCGGACTCGTTCCCCTCCTCGGCTCATTCTTCTCCAGCTAAACAGAACACTTTGGACTTGAACTACAGCATTTTACCTGAGAGTAGACCTTCTGTAGGAGGGCTGCAGGCCTGTGGTCCCACCTTGTCCAACCAGGCTGACCTGCCTCTGGCACACAGTTTTGACAGTCTGTCCCCCATCCAGCCAGCTGTTCGTACCCAGATGTGGCTGACTGAGCAGATGGAGCACAAACCCAGTGTGGCTGATGAAGGTGAACTGGGTCTGCCCGGTGGGTCTAGGACAGAGGGGTGTGATGCAGACGGGCTGTCGTCGTGGCACCAGGACCTGAACCAGGTGAGAGGATCAACTGGAAGTACACTGAAAAAAGAGAATAGTTGAATCAACTTAATTGAATTGCTTCAAATGGTAACAAGCAATTCAATTAAGTTTATCCAACTTATATTATCAAGTTGGTTTAACTTGATAATTTAAGTCAAACTTACTCAAATTATTTAGTTTCTTACAAATTAAAAATTCAAATCCTTCTGACCTAAATTTATGTAAAATCAACTCAAATTTTTAGGTTTTTCCAAATGAAAACACTGAACTATCAAAAGCACATTATCAATGACTTCAAACCTAAAAGAGACTGGGGTGCCAGAGAAAACTCACATGCATGGGTAGAACATGCAAGCTGGCCACAGAGCTGGGAAGTGAACCCACAACCTCCTTCCTGCAGAGCTACAGTGCTAACAACATGCGCCACCAAGCAGCTCACTATTTCATAAGATTTCAAAAATAATTATGCAGTGAACACTTTTTTATACTTCAAAATGTTTTCCTACTCCTTGAAATGAGTATTTATGGATACTTGGTTTTTGTCGCTAACCTGCTAGCAGGGCATAGCTATTCATAAATATTTAACTCCATTCAGAGAGTAGGAAAGTATAGAAAAGTGTTTGTTGCATAATTACTTGCATTTGTTACATTTGTGATATTCTCACAAACTTTAAAATGTTCCAATGAATTATTTTTTCTTTTAGCCAACTTGAAATTCTAATTACAATGGAAGTATTTTGCACTAAAAACTAAAATAACATGCTAAAACACACATTTAAGATGCTTTACATTTAAACAGTTTTTTAAGTTCAAAGTAATTGATAATGCGGTTTGTGATCATTCAGTTTTTCAATTTGGAGAACTTAATAATTTGAGTTGAATTTATATAAATTTCAGGCAGATGGATTTGAATTTTTGATTTGTACGAAACTAAATGATTTGAGTAAGTTTGACTTAAATTTTTCAAGTTAAACAAACTTAATAATTTAAGTTGGATAAACTTAATTGAATTACTTGTTACCAGTTGAAACAATTCAATTAGGTTGGTTCAACTTAACTTTTTCTTCAATGTAAATATCACTGACTTTTACTTTGATTGAACCCAAAAACTTTAAGTTGTTCTGACTAAATCAAAATAATAGGTCAGATTTAGGTAAATAAGTCCATCAACTGAACTACAGCCCAAATACTCTTTTTAGAGTGTACATCAGAAACTTCAATTATGTTTAGGAAACTATTTATAGATGCTAGAGCTGCTCGATGGACAAACAGCTGAAAACATACCATGAACACCATGATGACACTTTGATTTGAAGTATGCAGATTTTATAACTGATAGAGAAACGGAGGTGATGATCATGTGTTGTACATCTGTAAATGTTATCCTAAATGATCTCAGCAGATCTCACTTCCTGTCAGCATCCTGGTGAAGGTAAAGGAGGGACTGCTGAGGCAGAGAGAACTGGAGATCAACAGGTACACACACACACACATTTTAGCTTGTTTGTGTTATTCTGACTCTGAGTGGAAGTTCAAACCTGTGAATTTGGTTCTTGTTCTTTTAAAGTTGTCTGATCAGTCCACCCTGGTAAAGCAAACGGTTCAGATCCTTCATTAAACCCCTCAGATTAAGTCGTTCAGGTGATGAATGGATGGAACAAATCTAAATCCAGCTCTGCGATGACCCGTCTGGGTTTTGTGTTTTAGGCAAAAGCTGCAGATTTTGCAGCTTCATGCTCGGATCCGAGAGAACGAGCTCCGAGCCCAGCAGGTCCTGCAGAGCCAGAGAGGTGTGTTTGACGACCCCCTGATCCTGAACACAGAGGTGAGCTTCAGACCTGGACGAGTTTTTAAATTCAAGTCTTTTTTGTGATGAAAGTGACAAAAACAAGTCCTGGTTTGTCCTTTAGGAGTCGGCTATCAGACGACCACGTGACCAGTCATCCAACAGAGTGTGCTACGACCAAGATTTAGGTAGAAAAGTATTAGTGGCTGAATTTGAAGTCCACTACCTGAACAAGTTCTTCAAGCAAATCACCCAAAAATATAGAGAGGACATCAAAAAACTGGAGGAAAAGGTAGGACTGATGACGGGGAGGGCGAACACTTTAACACGAGTTCAGCTGACATGACGTCTGCTGGAACGTCGTGACTTCTTGTTCTTCGTGGACAGATAAAGACGAGGGATCGTTACATCACCAGTCTGAAGAAGAAGAGTCAGAGGGAGAGTGAACAGAACCAGGACAAACATCAGCGCATCGAGACGCTGGAGAAATACCTCTCTGATCTGCCCTCACTGGATGAAGTCCAGGTCCAGTTCAAGCAGGTACACACACACACACGCACACACACGCGACTCTGGGGAAATAAAGCTCAACCAAGACGAGTACTGTCTCCGTTTTAAAGTTTGAAGCTCTATGAAATATTTTTTAGAATTTGAGGAAAAAATATGATTCAAAAACGATTTCCACTTTACTGTAGACTTCATATATCAAAGTGTAAATAGAATCAGAAACCAGGTGTCTGTTGAAGCTGTTGTTTGTTTGTGTGTTTAGCAGGAGGAGTCGCAGCAGAAAGCTCAGGCTTTAGAGAAAACCGTGTCCCAGTTACAGAGACACGTAGAGGACGGGTGTGCTCTGCTGAGGAAGAAGGACGTCCTGATTGAAGTCCAGGCCAGGAGGGAGGAGGAGCTGATGGTGTCGGTGCACAGGTAGGTAGATGAGGTGGTCCTGTCTCAGTAGATGCTTATTGAGGTCTTTGCTTTCTGGTTTAACCTGCATCCAGCTGAGATTCATTTGAATGTTTTTGTCTTAAATGATAAACAGAAATCTAAAGTGGGTTTAAACACGTCCTGGTCCATGTCCACTGCAGCCTGTTTTTATTGTGGAGGCTTTTTGACATTCAGCCTCCACTTAGATGACCACAGCATTATTGTGGAAGGTTGAAATCAATGCATAGTGGCATGTTTATCACTACTGTATCACCAAACCACTGCCTGACTCTCGTGCTGAGGAGCTTCTCTTTCTGCCGCCTTGTTCTGGGGAAGTCTGCAGCAGAAGGTGCAGCAGTGTCTGGACGACGGGGTCAGGCTGCCCATGCAAGACCTGAAGCGACTCGAGGTGGAAAACTCTCAACTCCTGCAGCAGCAGGACCACAGCAGCAGGGTTAGTGTGCTACATTCAAACCAAAAGCACCAACGGGTCACACCAAAATGTTCTGAACGTGTTTCTGTTCCCCACCAGCTGCTGCGGCTTCAGAGGGACGAGATCGACAGACTGACTTCACGGCTAACGGTAGCAAATACAAAATAAATCATCTTTTTTCTGCAAGTCAAACTTTTCACTAAAATCCATAAAACCACTGACAGATGTGATGGAGGACCAACAGATCAGATTTGTGTAAAAATATGAGAATGATTTTAAATGTATGCAGAAATGAGGTAACGATCAGAGATTTTTTTATGTTAGAAATGCACCAAAACACCATCTTGGGGTTTGAATCAGACAATATTCAGCATAGTGGGCTCAGCTGGTGATTGGCCAATCTGTAGCTGACAAATCTGGTTTTCTATTCAGGGCCGTTGCTAGCCATTTGGGTGCCCTAAGCGCAAATGATTTGTGGTGCTTTTTTAGAGGGGCACAATCTAAAATACTCAGCACTTAGCAAGGAGCCACAGGGGGGTCAGGCTTGTTGTCAGGGGGCACTGCCCCCCCCTAAAACCGCCCCTGATTTGAGGGCTGAGATCTACCATTTAAAATGGTCATTTATAAGACTGTAAATTAAATTGTGAAAAATGTTTCCTTTTTTATTAACAAAATTAATTTTAACATTCAGATTATTTTTTGCTTGTTGTCAGAGGATGATGTTAACTGAAATATGACATCACTCTCTTAAAATCTACAAAAAGACAAAATTTATCAGAGACAGCTGTAAATAAAGCTGATCAATTTCACGCTGAAATCATCAAAGGACACAAACTGTCACTAAATCAGGAACCAGTCAGTATTTAACCCCCAGACTGCTGCTGGTCCTCAAACCAGTCAGAACTTCAGAGAAACATCAAGTCTTCATCCTGATGCTTCTGGTTTACAGTTCATCTGACAACCTGAACTCAGCCATGTGTTTTGTTAAGGGACAATATGAGCTGAACTTTGACCTCTTCAATCAGACAAAAACACATGAATCTAAATCTGCTGGACTCCAGTTAACTAACCAGGTGAACTAGTTCACAATGTTTCCACTAACAAGTTCAGAACAGGAAAAAAACTGGAACCAGACTGAACTCAGTGTTTCATCTAAAACTGTATAAAAGCAGTAAATCCAGGTGATGCTGACTGGACTCCATCAGTTGGTTTCATTTAGACCAGGTCTGAGGGAAAACCCAGATTGTTGCTCAGTGGCAGGACGGTGGTACTGATCAGAGCTGACGTTCTGTGCTCAAAATCAGCTTCAGCTCAGCTCATCTGGCATGCTGTTGAGTGTTGAGCCAAGAACGAGCCAAATACACAGAGCAGGACGCGCAGAGCAGGACGCGCAGAGCAGGACGCGCAGAGCAGGACGCGCAGAGCAGGACGCGCAGAGCAGGACGCGCAGAGCAGGACGCGCAGAGCGCAAACGCTCCAGCTTGGCCGCTGATCTCCGTGCGTATCATGAAGCTCTGGCCTTAAATATAGTTGCGGTTCAATTTCAAGCGCCGCGGCTTTTACGGCTTTAATACAGCTATTTTCCAAAAAGCGTCAGCTGCATAGCGCGTTCCATTGACCCAAAAGACCGCGGTGATTCTGTGGTGTAACGCACCCGTCTTCTCTCTGTGCCCCTCTGGCGCAGCTCGCCGGACGGCAAGTTCTCTGGTGCGCTGCCTCCTTCAGCTTGGCGCAGCTGTCACTGAGCAACAAACAACAACAAGCACTTTGGATGCGGAGCGCCGTTTCCACTGAAAGCACCAACACTCATTAATATTCATGAATCCGTTGAAACACAGAGATTGACAGGTTGGCGGGCCCTCTTTACACTTATTTATTTGAAACATTTCGTTATTATCATTACTATCAATAGGATTTTTCACGAGCCTAAAATTTTTTTGGTGCCCCCCTGGGCAAGTGGTGCCCTACGCACAGTGCGTGATGCGCGTAGGCGGAGCTACAGCGCTGTTTCTATTGGTCTGTGAATGCATCGTTGCCAAGCAGCTATATAAAAAAAATCTGCCATGTGTCCTGGTCTGTGAACTCATCATCACTAAGTGCAGATCTGACATGAGGAGACCGTTGGTTGAAGTCTAGCTCCAGGTGTTCATAAACTTAAAGGTTTTATCTGTTTTCTGTGAACCAGGGTAAGAGCTTGGTGGCTCCGCCCTCATCTCACATGAGAGTGACAGAAGTGGACCAGCTGTTGAAGGAGATGTCTCTGTGTCTGCTGGACCTCCAGGGTCTGTGCAGCATCCTGTCTCAGAGGGCTCAGGGGAAACAGCCCAGCCTCTCCCTGCTTCTGGGCTTGGAGTGTACGTATAAACACCGTTATCCTTCACCCAGTGCTTTAGAGACTGGTCAGTGGATTGTTGAATCCTACCAGTTAGTGTGTTCACTGTGATTCGGACCAGTCCTGGTCCTTGTTGGCCAGTATCCAGCATGTTTTAGAGGTTGAGTGTGCACCAAAACAGGAAGGGCAGATTAAAGCGATCCGTCCTGGTCCTGGTCCAGACCGGCCCAAAGTTACCGTCACTGGGAAAATCTCTCATCCAGACCTTGTAAAGTTTTTTGTTCAATCTGTGAATTTTGACAGGTGAAAGTGTCAACTCCAACTTTTCCTTGAGTTTGCGTGTCATGTGATTTTTAATCTTTACTACCCTAAACATTTAAGTTTAAATGGATCAAGTTCCTCTAATGAGACACTAAATGTCTTGAATTAAATGAAGACGTCCAGGTGGCTTTTCTCCAATCCAATCATTTCTAAAGTTGTTAAACTTTTAAACTCTTCTTGTTCCTGTAGATCTGTGTGTGTGATCCAGTTGTAACGACCTGTTTTTTTGTCCAGCGGTCAGTGTGTCAGCAGACCACAGCCAGAGGAAAGAGGATGAAGAGGAGCTGAGCTTGAAGCTGCTGGAGGTCAGGCGGCTGAGGAGAGACATCGATGATCTGAGGAGAGACATCTCGGAGCGCCGTGCTCAGTATATGACTGAAACACACTAAGCTTCACATTTTTACACTTTAAATGAAGATGATTTTATACCTTCAGACGTGGACATGGGCATTACCGTCACCATTCATCACTGAGGACATCTTTATGAACCACACAGAGGAAAAAGCACAGAGGCTCTTTTTACAGTCCTAATCATTAACATTCACTTTATTCAGCTTTCAATCTATAAAAAATAGCTTGAAATGGGAGTTCTTGCTGTCTGCAATGCTACATTCACATTTGTGTTTTTGTTTTAATCTGCATACTTTGTATTTTTATACTGTTCTGAGTACTAAATACTTGTCACGTTGCCCCATTAAAGGCAGAGACTTGAGTTCACCTGACTTGTGCAGCTTGTGCAAATGAGACGTCTCTCTGCAGCGGTGCAGTTTGCACCTAAATGCCTCATTTAAAGGAAATCCCACCCAGCCGGATTATTAAAACCTGCAGTTTCCGAAACATTTACCAATAAATGTTTAGTCTCCTGCTGTATGGGGAAGTTAAACTGCCAAAGAAATACAGAAATAAATAAGTGACTTGATAAATGAATCACTGAGCCAAATAACAGGCGGACAAACTAATTAATTAAATGAGTCAAACTAATAAAAAGAACAGATTTATTCAGTCCTTGATCAATAACATTCTAATGATGAATGCTGGATGTTAGTAATTCTTTCTGATTGCTCTTCCTAAGAGTTTCACTCTGACCAATAGGCACGAAGCTGAGCTGGTGATGTCGTTTCCACCTCTGCCCCTCCCCCTGAGATCTTATATTTGCAGGTTGCAAATGCAATGCAGAGAACATTCCAGCAGACAGAGCTTCACAGAGTCAGACTAGACGTGATCTCACAGGATACATATCATGTTTCAGAATGTTTTATCAGGTAGGGAAACGACCGTTTGATAAACTCATCTCCTCCTGGGGTCAGGGGTCAGGAGGCCCCTCCAGCCTGGAGATGTGATCCCTCCAGCAGGTCTGGGGTTGTGATTATTTAATGATAATGTTCTGGTCTCAGCATACAGATGCATTCAACTTCATTCAGTCAGGATCACTTTTATTATGACATCATTAGAATAAAATTCATTAAAAAAAAGGAAACTTTTCCATCAACCAGCTCTAAACTGATGTTCTTTATTAGCAGGAGACCCCCCCACCCAAAATATATATTATAGAGTATTTATTCTAATTAATTTCTATGTGTAACTTGTATTTTTGTTGCTGTTTTCTTGTGTTGAACACTTTATTGTGTTGTGTGGACTGACAAAATATAGTTAATGGACCTTTGAAAATGCTTGTGTCCCTTTAGGATCTGTAGTCCTACCTCTGCTCCAGACTGAAATAAGAAAGCCTACACTGCCATCTAGTGGACAAAGTTTAATTTATAGTGTTTCAGAGGAAGTGATTTGTGTTTACATACATTACAAGTAGTATAAAGTACTATCTGTATCTGACCGTCCCTGAGGAGCAGCAGACGGGTTCATGGTACCCAGGAGGCCTTTGGGGGTTCAGGATCTTAACCCTTCACAGGACCGGAGACCATATTTCATCACTTGCTTTAAATTTTGATTTGCAGCCTGAACCTGAAACTTTTACAAATAAGTTTTAAACAGTAAAGATAAAAGTAAGAAAAAAGTGAGAAGGTACTACAGTAAAAGAGTGGATGGACTGGGACACTGGACAGGGCTACCCTGCCTCCAGACTCCAGGTAGATGAAACAGTGACTAGTGAACTGATCACTCTGAGTGGAAAACTGATCAGTTCCTGCTGATTTTCCGACCTTCAGCTCAATCTGTGGAATCTCCCAGGATGCTGAGATCTTCTGGTTGGCGTCTCCATCTCTCCACCCTCAGGTGGGTCTGAACACTGGATCTTGGCTTCTAGATGAGAAAGCGTGTTGTGTGCCTGTAGGGTTCATTGAGATAAATCCACACGGACAAATTAGGCGATGACGTCATGCCTGTTTTAGGACTTGTATAAACATCAATTTCTGCAGCAGAAAATGAGCTCAATAATCTGAAAGTTGATCTTAGAATGGTATTTATTATTTATAAAAATCAAATATTTCACATTGTAGATATCAGTTTAGAACTGATTCACCCTACATGCTGCTAGATACACTCCTATCTCTTCACCTTGTTGTCAGTGCTGTAGATGGTTGATCCAGGTCTTAGTTTGACCTGCTGCTAACCAAAGAACAGCGTTTCTCTCAGATTTATGTTGACAAGCCGTCAGGTTGTTCTCAGCTCCACTTGGTAGAAGCTGCTTCCCTTTAATGCCAGAAACAACCTGCTTAACTTCACTCTGCAGCAGCTTCTTTGATCTCAACACCAGGTTGGAGACAATTCCTCCACATCCTGATGCATCACAGAGGACAGCACAGGACCACATCAGAATGTTGTTCCAGGGCATTAAATGTATTAATGCTGCAGCAGTGATCCTCACCAGGAGGGTTTTTACAGACATGTCTCAGGACTTTAAGGGCCTCAGAAAACAATGAAAGCATGAATTTATTATTTTCTTTTGTCATGTTAAATATCAGATGTGTTAAATATGTGTTTCACAAAATAAACTTCAGAATCCTACATCTATAACCTCACTGGAAACAACCAGTGATCAGATCAGATGTTTGAATTTGCAGCATGTAAAACATGAACAGAGGGAGTGCACATTCATTCATACGCTGACTCTACTCTAAAGCATCACACGAAGAGCTGACGTCTGTCACAGAAAGTCTTGTTTACATGAATATGATGGTTTAAGTTCGGTGCCTGGCTGTTTGCACAGGTTATATTTAATCACTACATCGTTTCACTCCGACTGATCCAGCTCACTCGTTCACATCGTGACTATAATGTCTCCATCACTACTTTCCAAAACTCAACTCTGACCCAATATTTCATGCTTTGCTGAGCTTGCAGGGCAGGTTTAGATCAGTCAAAGGAAAAATAACTGTCCATTCAGCTTTTTGTGGTTATTTGTTAAAAGCTGCTGCTTGTCAGAAGTAGAAACAACATATTAAAATATGGATAGTAAAAATAACGCACATTTCTTATACTTAGTGTTACTATTTTAACACGAATACACCACAAACATGGAGTTTTAGCTACGTATCTGTATCGAGAGCCAAACGTGACACAACTTAATAAATAATGCATTAAATAATTAAATGTGTAATCATTATTTTTTTTAATTTAATTAAATGTGTTATAATTATTTTAAAAATTATTAAACGTGCCATTAGTCAACGTATTTGATTTACCGTATTGACCTGAATATAGGACAACCCCGATTATAAGACGAACCCCCATTTCAAAACTAATCTTCAGAAAAAAAAACTAAATTCACTTTTTAAAAAAATATATTTTTATTGAAATTTTGAGAAAGTCATTAAAATAATACCGTAATCACAGACTGCTTTAATATTTGCCTATTGATCAGGGGTTAAAGTTCTCTCTGCCGATTGGAGAAAAACTGAGAAAAAAGTTTCCTCAAATCTCTTTCTCACTGTCTCTCTTGGGCTCAGTAGTCTCTCTATGTGTGTGTGTGTGTGTGTGTGTGTGTGTGTCTGTGTGTGTGTGTGTGTGTGTCTGTGTGTGTGTGTGTGTGTGTGTGTGTGTGTCTGTGTGTGTGGCGCAAATGGAGATACGTGAGAATAGTGAAGGTCATGGGTGTAGATTTAGTGTGGAAGTAGGTGACGTGCCCCCAACAATAACTCAATCTAAGGGTAACAAAATAGCGCTGCATCCCCACTAATAACACGTGCAGCTCCAGTCCAGCAGACCGAGCTTCGGTGCAGCTGTGTGAGGACCTCAGGTTAAGGAGGTGTGTCTGGCTCAACCTGGACAGAAGTCGGCGCTGAGCCGCTCACGCTGAAAGCACCTGCCCTGGGTCTGGAAGTGGACCGGCCTGGACTGGCCATCGAGCATCTTAATCCCCAGTGGGCCTGTAACTTTGGGCTGGGACCAGTAGCGGCCTGAGCTGAGCTTCCTGTTGCTGCCGCCTTTACAAAAAGCCTGCGCCCTCTGCTGTTGTGGTCGCGTAATGACCTCAATCAACTAGACCCCGATTATAAGACGACCCCACATTTTTACATTATTTTCAACAAAAAAACCCTCGTCTTATATTCGGGACAATAGAGTATTTAAAAATCACGTATAATTTTTTCATCTTGTAATTATGTCATGGTCTAAGTGGCTGCTGCACATCATGAATTCATTCGATCTGTTGAGATCACTCGTCAAAGTCAGTGGGCGGAGCTAAGGGTGGTAACAAACATGGCGGCGCGTGTGACACAGTCCATGAAATAATGAAATCATGATTATGTATGATTTAGTAATAAATTAAATGCTTCAATTTAAGGCAGGTTAAATTAATTATTTATTTTAAATAACGAATGACACATTTAAATAATTATGTAATGCTTTATTTATTTATTGAATTGTGTCACTTTTGACTCTCCATAAGCATGAAACTGTTTGGTTTAGTCAGCCTGACTCTGATGACCAGTAGAGTTCACTGCACCAAACTGAGACTTTAAAACAGGAAGGAGCTTTAACTCTATGAACTGAATGGGATTTCTGGACCCACGTCTCGTGTTTCATGACCCAGTTGAACCTCTGAGGACTCGGTAGAGCTGTAGAGTTCAGCAAACAGTGATCAAAAGTGAAAAGGCGAAGCAGTTGTGTTGTTTTATAATTCATTCCTTGTCTGTTCCTTCTCCATCCTTCCTTCCATTCCCCATTTTCACTTCAAGCTAAAAGTTCCTTTCATTTAAGAGTCAGAGCTTCAGCATCAAGTCTCTGTTAGAGAGGACTGGAGACGACGTGTAACCATGGTAACCCCTTCATAATCGCGTGAATACTGCAGACGGTATGCAAACGTGCATTCACATGACATCTGCTTGTGCTGCGTTTCTGCTCAGTTTATTAACAGGAAGCAGGATGAAGCGTTTCTGCT